>NQII01010064.1:20313-41576 GCA_002778355.1 Clitarchus hookeri
TCAGGTGGGCTCGCTGGTTTGGCATGAGGAGGTTGATCTTTATAAAATTGCCAGTTGCAGCCGTGTCTAACATTGTGACGGCCGTTTGCTGGTTGATCCCAATTGCTATTCGTAGTGGATCTGGGATGTAGGTTTCGTGGGTGAGCGTCTGGAGGGAGATGTCGGGCGCTTTCCCTTCCCTCGTCACGGATAGCTCTGTCTTACTCCTTGTCTGGCAGTCTCTGTGGAAATGCCTCCCCGGGCAGAACCGGCACGTAAGGAGTGCAGTGATGGAGGGAGGAGGAGGAGCAGTAGGGGGCCTTGCCTCCTCTCTTCCCTTTCCCACTTATAGCCGGTCTAGGGCGGCCTGTGCTTTGATGTTTCTCTCTGTTTCTCGTACTCTCTCTACCAACTCATCAACTGGGAGCACCATGCATGTAATATTTCAGACGCAGCTCTCCTTGTTCCCTTTGGGAAAATCCGGTGTACATCTGCATCTTTCTCCTGATAAAGATTTCGGCCTCTTCCTCGGTGGCTTGGATTTGACTGTGGAATTCTGCATTGAGGTGTGCCAACTCTTCCTCTCCTGAAAACTGGGTGACAAGGCGTGAGTGAGCAGAGCGAAGTTGCCCCTATTCTGTAATAAATTCCCCATATTTATTCCACCAGTTAAATTCTTTACCCTTGAACTAATTCTGGGTTTTTACAACTCATTGTTTGGTTGGAACCCCGTTCTCACTTAATTCTCTTTCGCAGTCTTGCGTAAATGTTTCCGGGTTTTCGTGGGATCTTACCGCGAATTCCGGTAGCTGGCACTCGTCGGTGCCCCGGGTGGACATCATCCTGTGGTGAGTGCCTGGATTGTTTGGTCTGTATTCCGCGGTTTGCTTACGCACCTTGCACGTATACACTGAGCAAGGTCTGGTGATTTTCTCATCCGGCCGTCCAATGCACAGGTAGTGAAATGATTGTGCGCAAATAATATAGTTAACAATATTTACGCCTTGTCCTTTTTCCTGCGCAGGTAAACCATCTACAATAGGCTGTTTGACGGGTTCGACAGTCATCATAATGGTAGTCTAGTCCGGCAGCATAACAGGATTCATCATTCCACCCTAAGCATAGGTAGTGGAATTGGTTCTGGCATTGTGCGCAACTCATGAAATTTACATCTGCCTGGTTGCATGTAGGTATGCTACACCTCTCTGGTCGGGTTTCAATGGCCTCGCCCATTGTAGCGCCGGCGGTGGTTTCACCTTGGTTGGCAATGCTAAGGTTTAATTCGGATATGTCTCTGCTAGTAAACTTGAGTGCCATGGGGTGTTTATATACTCTCCAAAGTCTAGCTAGTTATTGGTTTGACTCCTGGCTTGATTCTCTTCATTATCAGGGTTGCGCTGGCCTGGTTCTGCCTTATTATTTGACTACTAAAGTGCCATGGCCCCACATTCGGCGCCACGAAAACACTTCACGCATGACGTCTATTACAAATGGTAATGACATCACTGTCGTACAAGGGTTATATAGTGCCGGTCAGAGGCACTGGTGTCACTTTAACTTGCTTGGGTCACACCCAGGGTAGATCCTGGCTCGGCGACTGTTGGCTGGAACGAGGACCCTGTCCTAGGTCAGTTGCCGGGCTGATTGTTGGTGTGGGCGGCGATTGCGCCTGGTAGGTTGGTTTCGGCGCCTGGAAGTGCGGGCTTGCGTGGCCCAGGGGTACTGGTAGGCCCGGTCGTAGACGGACTNCGGCGATCATCTGGGGTGGCTGAAATGAGGTGCTGGGGGACTGGGAGGTAAGGTCTCGCCAGTTGGGTGGCTTGAGCTTGGTCTAATTTGTAGAGGCTGTTGAGGGCAGAAAGAAATAAGTTGCAGCAAAACTGACTAGGTTTAGAGGCAGTATCTGCCTTCTTAACTCTCCACCTTGCACTGCTTCTATAGGTGAAGGGCATATAGGAAAGGTACTACAGTCTATAACACAAAATAGGAGCAGGCAAGGAGTTCCCGTGCTAAAATGTAACCAGAAGAGGTTAGGCCACCCAGAATTAGTCCTATCACTCCAGCCGGCGAAGTACAATGCGGTGGATGGAGTGTGTTAGCTGATCTGGATGTCTAGCTGCTTTGTCGCGTGTATTCCTAGTGGTTGTGGCTCTACCTTACAATGTTCCAAGTACCAGAGTACTTGGTTCAAGGTACGGGTGGCCGTCGACTGGGTTATGTCTGGTCTAGAAGGCTTCTGGAAGGTAGTGGTGGTCTTTCGCGATGACGGCCGGTGGAGTTGGTGAAGCAAGCTGCATAGTATACAACTGACGTTTTGGGGCTGCGCGTCGACTTATTTAGTCGGCCGGCTGCGGGTCCTTTGGCTGCCTTTGACCAGTCGGATATATCCACCACACGCCACAGAGTGCTTCACACGAGGTAACAGAAGTGCTGCGTTGCCTACTGGCAGCTAAGAGGAAGCGAGCCGCCATCCCCGCCGCCTTCGCTTCACTTGATGTCTCTCTCTCTTCTCTTCCATGCTGCTACTCCATTGCGCTTGCCCTGTGGCCCGAGTGTATATAGGACCTGTGGTCCTTAGTTCGAGTCTGACTCGCGCAGCTCTGCAGCAGAACGTCACTCTGCTTGGCCGCATCCAGACTACTTCAACCACCAGCTTTCTCGCGCAGCTCTTCAGCAGAACGTCACTCTGCCCAGACGCGTTCATACTACTTCAACCATCAGTTGACTCGAGCAGCTCTCAAGCAGAACGTCACTCTGCCCAGCCATGTCCAGAGTACCTCAACTACCAGCTGTCTTGCGCAGCTCCACGCAGAATATCACACTGTCCGAACAGACTCCGACACCGCTAGCATCTTGCTCCAGACGAATCACTGCCTGTCAGTAGTATTTGCTCCAGACGAATCACTGCCTGTCAGTAGTATTTGCTCATCGTCAAACCACCTACCTCTTCGGACAAGCCGAACAGCTGTTTCCACAGCTCATCGCGCATTCAGTCAGTACGAGTCCGAGTATTCGTTAAGTTGGGATTACCCTTGCCTTCTGCACCACTGTGTCTACCGTGACTAGGGACTGCACCTTGGTTGGCATCCTAGGTTGGCCCCTCAGGCCTCAGTCCTCAGTCAGAGTACAGGCTGGCTTATGTATGTTTGAAACCTATTGAACTCCGCTTGGAACCTCCATCTCCTTGGAGTTGAGATTCTCCCTCGGCTGTTGCCACCTTTCTGTGGGTGTTTAGGTCTGCCGGCGACTTCCTGTCCACCAAGTTTCTTGTCTGGACACCAGCAGTTAGGCCTACCTCACTATCACACCCTCCGCTTCCTGTTTCCTTCAGGTCGTACCTACCTCTACTGGACACCCGTTATCACCCCTTCTATACTACGTCTTTATGCCACGCCACAGGGCTGGGCAGGATAAAGCGACCAAGCAGTCTGTGGGCTTGGTTGGGGACCTAGTAGGGGAAGGGCAGGGTGCTGTCAGAGTGTACACCTGGAAATGAGAAGAGGCTGCTAGAGAGAAGGGTATACCATATACTCGTACCAGCCAGGACCGCAGCTTACAGTTTGATTTGCTGTGGCACACACCACGAGCTGTTTCACCTCTTCCACCTACGCCTTCCAAGAAGACTGTTGCCACACCACATCCACCAACTGCCGCACGAGTGGCCCGCCGTATAGACATTACACCTAGTTAGACCCCAGTTCGCACACAGACCAGACTAGCACCTCGGCACCTCCACGTGCACTGCGGGCTGAAGTCGAACAGCCAACCCCAGTCTGTCCGGCGCCTGTCAGTAACACAGTTAAGTTGGCGGCACTGGCTTTCCTGCTGTGTGGGGGGAGAATAGCTGCAGACGTCCACCCATACTACATACACTTAAGGTGTGGCAACAACAGCTTTTTCTTTTCTTCTTGCCCAACGTGGGTCCACTGAGCGATTAGGGACCGTCAAACTATTGGGAGAGCTCGAACAACTAAAGGGTTTGCATAGTTGTCATCTGTTAGAAATGTTATTTTATGCTAGCCTGAATGCTAACAAATTATTTTTCGGAAGACATGAAAGGGAAAACAATATTTTAGTGAAAAATGCTAAAATGAAAACACAGATTGTTCATGTTTCAAGAACACTGCTTTTTGCCATTGTAAAGTAACAAACACTACTAACGCGAGTAGGTGGTAGTGTATGTGCTTGGTGGAGACGAGTATGTAGCATGTGGTGCATGTACGGTGGTGGCCGTGGTGTGTACTAACTATGTCTCTTTCTCTCCTTTGCTCTGTAGATGGAGCCTAACCGCAGAGCTGACGGTGACCATGTAAGTACGTGTGGGAGATATTCACTTCCTGGTTTCTGACTTTCTTAACCGCTGTACCACTGCATCAATAACGCACCTGCTTCACCTTGCCTCTCCTGTAATTGCTGTAGTATTGTAACATTGTCTGTTTTTCTTCATATGAGCTACTGGAGACTTGAAAAAAAAAGTGTGTAGATGCAAGTTGTATAGTTTTTGGTGAAAAAATAACTATTTGCACCACTTTATTGTTGAAGTAGTGTATAGGGATGTGTAAATAATTACCTAATCCATAATGGACAGAGTCGAAAATATTTTACATTTATTGTGTAATTTATCAGTGCTGTCATCATTTCTAATGGAATTGTGTTTTGAAATGTTAGTTAACTTTTCCAACTTAATTTTACAAATTATTTTAATGTTGTTTTTTCCCAAAAATAAAACTAACTTTGAAACCTTTATGTTTTGCCCCACACTGAAAACAATTCCACAGTGTAGTCACATTTGTCGTTGCATTACATGACCCTGCTTGTAACTCTTGACACCACGCAATGTTTTAATGTAATTTTGAAGGAAGCTTATTTATTTGTTTATAGTTGCAGTGGAACCTGTGTTGAGAGACCAAATTAAAAAAAAAGTAATGCATGCAGATGAACCACGCATGTGGGCGTGCCCCTGATGTGAAAGTTCATTTCAGTTGAAACCCAGTTTAACATGTTTGGGTGTAATGCATCTTTGGTTGACTAGACATGGAAAAATTAACGTAAATAAAGGAAATTGTTTGCAACATTTGCATGCAACCCCACTTTTGATTTTTGCAAGTCTACCTCAGGTTGACCGGGAGGACAAGGTGACAAATTGAATGGCGTGAAAAGAAAAAAGAGAAACAAAGATAAAAAAAAATATTTATGAGACTAAAGTTTTGGCTNACCTCAGGTTGACCGGGAGGACAAGGTGACAAATTGAATGGCGTGAAAAGAAAAAAGAGAAACAAAGATAAAAAAATTATTTATGAGACTAAAGTTTTGCTGGTTTTCTCTATTTTCACACATTCTGTCTCTCTTCGCCTCCTCCTTCTCCTCACTCTTTTGCTGGGTATCCCTTCCTTTCCCTTTTCTCCCCCTCATTTCTGCAAATTGAAGATGCTGCTCTCACAGCAGGGTGGCATTTGAGACTCTCCCTTTTTGTAGAATGGAAGAGTGCTTGTGAGTTACGACAGAGACTGCGTGCTTTGCTAGCTGAAGTAGTTGAAGTTGAGCACCTTTTTTGTCTGATGCCACAGTTTGGTTCAATATTAAAGGATAGCAGCAGCAGAGAAATAGTGACTCAATGTGCCATGTTCACAAGCAGTGTGTGCGTACTTCTTGCAGGAAACCACCAGATACTACTTGCGATGACCTTTGGGACAGCCCAGGGGAGGGCATGCCGGTGGGAAAAATAAGTTGGTCAGCAAAATTTGAAGACTCCATTTGGGGATCTTAAAAAAATGATAATGCCGAAAATTGACACTTCAGAAAAGGAACCTTGCTAAGTCTTGGAACATTCTCTCCTGAAGGGAAGTTTCTCTACATACTATGCAGAGTAAAGGATTCATACTGAAAAATGATAGAAATGGGAACAAGCATTGAGGTTCCAGTAATGTTTATGCTTTTTGAAATAGTCGTAAGTTCAAAGAATTTCTGTTACTACCTGGAGAGCAGTCAAGGTAATTAATATTAATGTGAACATAATATTTAGAAAATGTTTAAGTCTATAATTACTGTAAAGTATTGTAACGGGTGACATTTGGGAAGAATGAAGGGACAAGGAAATGGTCATAGATAAAGTTTTGAAATGTGACATGAGATTAAATGAATTGAAATGGGGATGAAAGTGTGATGAAATGTCTACAACAGGCAGGTAGCTCAGATGCCAACTTATTTCTTTTCCATAGGAGTAAGTTGGCTCAGATGCTAAAAAAATGTCAAAAGTAGGAAAAGTTCAACCTTTCAAATGGAATATACCTAATTAATTAAGCACTTGCCAGGTATCGAGAAAAGAGAAGGGTGCAAGTCAAAAATTGACTGAGATCTTTAGGAAAATGTTGTATAAAAGCATTAGTGCTGAAGTATAACAAAAAGGAAAAGCGGGAGAAGGTTACTGGTTCTACTCAGTAAATAAGATTCAGCAGATGTCTGTTCACATCAATGAAAACCTCAACTTAATCTTTTCAAACTGAAATACAAGAATTGAAAATATATTGAAACACAAACATAATTGATTGGAAACCAAACAAACAATAAAATAAAAGAATTTACTGGGAATAGATCTGGCTGAGGTAGCATCTCAAATAATCAAACAAATGGATTTCAAGTTAAACCCATAAAAGATTTCTAAAATGGGACGAATACGAAACACTCTTAAAACCAGTCAATATAACAAGTGAGGTTACTCTTGAAGCCCTAAATACCCTAACCTTCCTTACAGTTAGGAGATAGAAACTGCATTACTTAACTGAACTACATCTTCTGAAGCCTTCACTGCCCTCAAATTGGACTTCACTTTTGTCCATGGAAAGTCCGTCTGTACTTATTTCAAACTAACCCATAGCTAGAGTCACCTGTTGCCAAGTGCAACACAGCGATTCATGCACTTGGCAACACTCACTAGGGTTGTGTGAGTAAGACTTTTTTCTCGCAAAACAAAAATGAAAAATTTGCTATGAACTTTCATAAAACTGAAATGAAAATTTAAAATAATTTGATAAGAGTTTAGTCTTAAATAACGTTTAATGAATTTCATAACATTTTAACAAGTTATTCATTATGACAAATATGTTGCCAAACCAAACCAAAAAAATGTAAAAATGGAGTATTTACCACAAGGATTCTTGCCTGTATTTGAATTTCCATTTTATGTTAGTTATAAAATAATGAAAAACAAGATGGTTTACAAACATAAATTTTCTTTGCTGGTGCACAAAATGAACATTCATTAAATAGCAGAATATTCATCAAAATCAATGATTTTCTTTTCGTTACAACTTTTGGCAACCAAATGTCTTACCAAAATGAAAATGAAAGTTATAATTTGTTGTTTTTGTTTTGGTACACCAGGTATTTGCACAATGCTGCCAACATGCATCAGTCCCATGATCACAAAAAGCCTACCATTCCTTGCTAATATATCCCTAACCACTTTACACTCTGTTCAAACTATTCTAGGTCAAAATAAAATAAACATTACCCACGACTTAATTTGTGCATCTTGAGAAAAATAAAAAAATTTCCTACCAAAATTTAAAGCCAAAAATTTACTGCGTAACAAAATGTTGGTTAAAATGTCAAAAGGTTTCCATTAAGAATCGGTCATTACAGACGGTAGCTCAAGTTCCCTAGCCGTGCTTTTACAATTTATCGGAGCCGATCGTCCCACCTTAGATTTAATGCCGTAGGTTGAACGATCTGGCAGCGAGTGGTGCTCGGCCTACCCATGGTTTGACTTGTGGCTGTAACCCATCTCGTTGACTTCATAGCACAAAAACTTGCAATGTTTTATTGCTCTTTTGTCCTGATTCCTGGATTAGGGATAGTTGATGNGTTGACTTCATAGCACAAAAACTTGCAATGTTTTATTGCTCTTTTGTCCTGATTCCTGGATTAGGGATAGTTGATGTGCCAACTGCATCTTGGGCAGCAGTTGTCTTCTCATGTTTGAAGCGCTACATCTCGCCAGGTTACCAGTCTTTANTGTGCCAACTGCATCTTGGGCAGCAGTTGTCTTCTCATGTTTGAAGCGCTACATCTCGCCAGGTTACCAGTCTTTAGTGTCTGGGCACATTCTATAGTAGGCAACTAATGTTCAGATCTTAACTACACACTCATAACTTGTGTATTTCAATTTTAAAAATTTAAATGTTATTCATAGATAAAAAAGAAGAGAGAAAAGAGGTGTAGTGAGAAGGATGGTTTATGTTTTTTTTTAATGCAGCCTAGATCTCAGAAGTGCATCTGTTAAAGACATGTCTCGTCTAGTAATCACAATTATATTTGCTTCTGGAATCTACAATTTTCTCATATAACTAAGTTATCCACTTTTTTGTGTAGTTAAATGATTGTTAGTCTTTTCAGCACATTACTTGGTGTGTTATACAAATGGCAATACAGACGTATAAATGGTTTAATGTCACCAAGGAATATAATTTTTAAAAAATGTTGGTTAATGTGGAGTATCTAAATGGGGAATTATTTTATTGTATGCTTCACTGTTAAATCCCTGTTATGTTGCCTCTCGTTGCCAAAGTGATTATGAAATATAATTGCATGTTTTTCAACTGTTTGGCAAGCTTGTTAATGCCTTTTGTGTGTTGTTTCTCTGCATATGGGCCTGGCATGATCTCCACCTCCTTTTATGAGGGACATGTTTCAAAGTTTTATTATACTATTTTTTTTTATACTTTACATGGAAGGATTGGCTATGGATTAAAATTTTAAACACCAGTCATGTAGATGTGATTTCATTTGTAATTTTAAATGAAATCATAAATAAACTAAAGGAATAAAAAATAAAAAATAATGAATTGTTAAAATTAGTATTGTTATTTTTTGTGATTCAGATTGTGTGCATTGTCTCTGCAAATATGNAATGAATTGTTAAAATTAGTATTGTTATTTTTTGTGATTCAGATTGTGTGCATTGTCTCTGCAAATATGTACGTTAAGTTGAGAGATTTGGGCGGCTCTTAACGAGGTCTTGAGAGCCGATGGGGGTGAAATGAGGTGAGAATGGAGCAGTGCCGGAGTGCAAGAGCAGGGGAAACGAGAGATCCTCGAGAAAACCTTCCAACCAGCGGCATTGTCCGGCACGATTCCCACTTGCGAAAATCCGAAAGTAGCCCGGCCGGAGGTTGAACTCGGTTCGCCTTGGTGGGAGGCTAACCGCTCAGAAACCACGGCCCCTGTAAGTACGTACGTTCCCTAAAATTATTGTTATTTAGTTTTCTGGGGTCGTCTGTTGTTTGGGTTTCCCCTGCTGCCCTGTGCGGCTGCCTCCTGCAACCTATGGCATGTAGTCACTGTAATGTTTCTGAGATGGGTACACAGAGGGGAGACTTTGCGAATGCAGAATAAGCCCCCTCCCCTCGCTGGGAGGGAATCTGGCTTGCACCCTGCACATTCCCCTCTGTTGGTATTGCTGGGCTGCAAGGCAGGCCGCCTTGCATGTCAGGGTGATCACTGCCGGAACCTACAAGCCAGATGGTCTGTCCTGTGATCTGCTACAACTGGCAGGAATACAGTTGACAGATCTCGATACGCCCTCGTCAGGTGGCTGGGAACTGCCTCGAGGGTGCCAGCTGGCAGTTGGCATCAATATGGTCCAGGTGTTGATGGTGTCTGTTCTTCCTGTGCAATTTTTGTTTATGGTGCATGTGATAGGCTGATGACAAAGCCGCGCACATCCACTTAGGGTCCGGGCTTCTGTACTTTGCTAGGGTCTAGCCCTCTGGCACTATCCCAAACCTGGGGAGTCTGGGNTCCACTGTCCACACCTGCTTTGCTGCTTCTCTGGGATTGAGTGAACATGTCTGCATTTGGGACCATAGTTACCTTCCCCCGTAATAATTAGCCAATGTTTGTTTTTAAGGGAAGGGGAAAAACTGGGCTAGACATTGTAAAAAACTTTCAACAGAAAATAATTACAAATTGTATGTAATTTATGATATAAAATGTGTTTCTATTAGAATATAGGACTGGGACATGATAATCTAATAGAAACACATTTTANTCCCATCTTATATACACTCCATCACCAGGGGGAGCAAGGGGTGAGTGGGAGGGTGTCTGCACACACAAGGATCTACTTTTGTTCCCCTGCTGCTCATCCGAGGAGCACCAACTCGCAGTCGCCCACTGCTGCCGTACACACTCCATCAGCTGCCGCTCAGCACAACACTTAACCTGGGTTTGAATCCCAGTTACCACTGGCTACCTGATAGCATACCTGGCGTGAGCTAACTAGGCGGGANCGACTACCTAATAGCATACCTGACGTGAGCTGACTAGGCGGGAGGTATGGTTTACTAAGGGACCTATTGTGACCACATGGTTCCCAACATGTAGTTAACTTGAAACTATGTTCCCAAAAAATGGTGGAGCCTATTACTCAGCTGAGCCTAAAGTCTTGTGTCTGTAGGCATGAATGTTTTCAGTGTGTTAAAAGATGTAGTTTGTTAATAGTATGCGAGAGAGAGAGAGAGAGAGAGAGAGATGGATTAAATGCCAGGCAGATCAGAAAGTGTGTAGAAAATTACTTCCATGATACATTTATTTGACAAAAAAAGCATTTGCTATTTATTGAAATGCGAGCTGGGATTTTTTTACACTCTGGAAAGTGGAAATGTTCAAGAAAAAGAGAACTTGCACTACAATTACAGCTACATTTTAATATAGTTCGTATTTTAATAATGTGATCTGTTATTTGGATTATCATTACGGGTCTCTGATTTTATAGTTTTCAATTATGTTGTGGTGTTATCAATAAATAAATAAGATATGCATTGTCAATTTCATTTAAGACTGACATGAAGACATCACCCTGACCATCAACTTTTGAAATGCTAGTCGAATGTGAAGTCCTAATTTTGTATGGAAATAAACTGTTGACTCTAACTTAATGCATGTTTTTCATGAAGCATGGTTGAATGTTTTTGGTGGACACATGCATTTTGAGATTTCGTCAGTACTTAGCAGAGCTTGCAGTTGTTTCCTGTAGTTTGTCCACCCCTCCCCTGTCTTAGATGTATTGCCTGGGTGGAACAGGGCGCTTTGTTGTTGGTAGGTTTTTTCTCCAACTCCTCCTCAGTAGAGAGAAAAGGTAACTCGCCAGGCAATTTAATAACAAAAAATGTATTCCTACCTATATAAGTAATGTTGCTGGAATAACAGGGCTGCTCTAACAGCTCAGAGTTAGTCCTATGGATAAAGCACACCCAATTCCCACCCTGAGTGTTTCCTGTGTGTACCCAGTTTTCTCTTTCAGTTTTTGGGGCAAGCACTATAGAAAGTGTGCACCCATCCTCACCCTGAGTTATAGGGGCAAGCACTTTAGATAGTGTGCACACAGTTATCATCCTTTGTGTTTGGGGCAAGCACATTAGAAAGTATGCACACAGTTTACATCCTGAGTTATTGGTGCAATCACTATAGAAAGTGTGCACCCACTATCACTCTGAGTTAACTGGGGAAAGCACTTCAGGTAGTGCGCACCCTGTTCCCACCCTGAATGTTTGGGGCAAGTGTTTTAGATAGTGTTCCTACAGTGGTTCCACCCTGAATATTTGAGGCGAGTGCTATAGATAGTGTACACCATTCCCACCTTGAGTGTTTAGGGTGAATGCTATAGTGTGCACCCAGACATCTCACTGAGTCACTGTTGCGAAGACTATAGATAGTGTGTTTACAATTCTTATGCCGAATGTTCCAGACAAGTGCTATAAAGTATATTCGCAGTTTCTTCACACTTTTTGAATCAAACCTTTGAAAAATCACCCCCTGCGTTTAGTTGTTTCCTGAATGTGTCGTGCATGACAAGAGTTTTTACTTCTGTTACCATAAAAGTATGAATTTTTTTTTGGTAAAGTTAAACTTAAACTCATGTTTTTATCTATAAATTACAATATTTAATTTATAATTAATATGAATTAAAACAGGGAGAAAATTGTTGTCTTGCTAATGCCTAGTAAGAAATATGTAGTTCTCGTAGAAAATATCATTAAACTGAGCGTGCACAAATGCGGTGCGTTGTCCCTTTACTGTAATTTTCTAGACTTGGTTAAGTTTTGTTTGCATGAGGTATAGAAATTGCANCCTTTACTGTAATTTTCTAGACTTGGTTAAGTTTTGTTTGCATGAGGTATAGGAATTGCATGAAAGTAGAACTTTATCATAGCTTCAGAAAAGTTGTAAGTAACCGTGTGTGTTGAATAGATAGTGTGCACCCAGTTCTCACCCTTAATGTTCGGTGCAAGTGCTCTAGATAGTGTGCACCCATTATCTACCCTGAGTGTTTGGGAGGAGTGCTACAGATAATGTGTACCCACTTCCTACCCTGAGTGTTTGGGTCAAGCACACATTGTGTCTCTAACTCACATAGAAGAGCTCTGCTGAAATTCTGGAATGTACACAGTTGGCATTCTAATGCTCGAGGCTGGAGACCCGAGCATTAGAATGTAAACTGTGTAGTTCTCTCTGAATACTGCTCTCACTTCCTCAGCGTATGCAATAACCGGAGCGGAGGTCAGGCGGGGGACGAACAACTTTGTGATGCTATTGTGGCATTGCAGCAAGTAAGTGGGGGCATCCAGTGATCTCATTGCTCTTCTATTGTGCAGCCGGCATTTGAGCTCTCGCTGGTTTTAGGGTGGTCATTCATTGGCTCTTTGCACCAGTGTTATTGCTATGGTTACGTGCTCAACTGGTCAGCAGGGGATAAGATGGGATCGTCCTATAAAAGGCAAGATGGCTCACAACTATGTAAACAAACAAATTTACATGAATACACCTTTGTGCTTTGGTTAAATTTTTCTGTGGTAGCAAATAAGTTTCAGGTTTTTGTTCAGTATTTGGTTTAGTTGTATAATCAGTGTGTGTCCATTCTATAATAAAGGGGTCTCTTATGATTGCTCAGGTTCAATGAATGGCGAATCTTCTTTAATGTGAATAAGTTATACTGTCAAATAAATTTCCGATTCTCTGCTATCTCTGGGATTTTGAACATAATTTGTTAGTTTTTATATTTATTTTATCCCGACATTGCCCTTGAGAATATTTTTGTTTGTGAACACGCAATTTATTTAATTGCCACTTTATGTCGAGAAGAAGTTACGTAATTGCTATTTTAATGATAAAATAAGTGTACCCTTACACTGTACACTGTCGTCCCCAAGACTTCAATTTAGGTCATAGGTTTCTTCTGAAGTACAAGGATAGCAGAAGTGAATTTGTGATCTCCATACATGAGTGTTGTTGCACATCTGCATTCTTGGTGTAGAGGGCAGTGGTTTACATGCTTGGATGTTACAGCTGCAGCCGAACAGCGCAGCGGGCTCGGGAGCGCTGGAGCATGATTCCTGTTGCCTGTTCCGGCCCGTGTCTCCAGTAAGTTCCACACACCTTCCGCTTATCAATGTCGATTATCAATAGTACTACAGATTCTTCAGTTAAGAATCAAATTTGAAGACAGTGACAGAATTTTGTTTCAAATATAATCATTAAAATATCTCATTTCAAAAGTATGGTTTTTTTTCATCTATTTCAGTAATACAATACAGTTAAATAATATTTATCTGATGATTACTTGTTCTGGTGTTCATGTGTTGTTTTTCTATTGATAATTGATTTTTCCTTAAAAAAATTATTTATTTGTTTGCAGCATATTTTCTGACAACAACCAACACTGACTTTTTTTATTTTATTTTTTTCCTGCTTAAGACTTTATGTTGTATTGTGGGTTTTCTGCAACTAAAAAACAAAGTTTTGCACTGACGATGTCTTTGTTAATGTTTTAGTTAATCCCCATTTGATGTCAGTAAGCTAATCGAAGGTGACTTAGAAACTACAGTTAATCGGTCAATTTAAATACAAAATGGCTCTTGCTTCCCTTGCCGGAGATTCAAACCAGTTGACTCGTTTGCTGTAGGTTGGTGTTCCAACTAAATGCTGTGCCTCAGAGTTTGGCCTCTTTGTAATTATTTTTGAAGTTGTTTGCACTTCGCATAATTGTATTGTATATAGAGGCTCGCAGAAACAGTGTGGCTACTGCTTGTTCCGAGTTCTTAAAGTAAATAGTACACTAATAAAAACTAGTTCATAATTATGCATTTACACTTTATATACACCTTATTATACAGTATCAGTTTAATTATTTACCTAAAAGTAAAATTCGAAAATGTACTTTTCTTCAAAAGTTAGGACTTTACAGTAAATTACAAATTAAGTGGCATTAATATATTTTATATTTACTTTGAGAATAGATTTTTGTATCTTGGAAAAACTCCTCTAATTTTCAGAAACTATGGCTATCAAAAGTAAATGTGTAAAAGTATTAATTATATTGCTGACTGGTATGGAATGTTTTATATTCTGTTATGTTTTAATGGTGTTGCCAAGTTCAAAATAGTAGAAAAATGGTGTTTTGAGATTTGGAGTTTAATTGTAATTACTTCAGATGAATGATACTCCAGCACTTATTGCTTGAGCTAAGACATGTTGTGACTGTGAGATGTGAGGGCAACGTTGCTGCTGGTGCGAAGGCTGGTACAGTGGACGCAGGTCCTCAGGAGCAACAACCTGTTGCAGGGAGAGTTGGTGCCCGGACCTCTGCCGCTTGGCGTCGCCGTCATCGACATGTCGGTGGTGCTGTTCGGCCAGATATTCTCACGCGTGGCCAACAAGCACCGGCTGCAGATGCTGGACCACTTTGCAGAGTGCATCCGGCAGGCCAAGTCTTCGCGCCAGGAGGCCGTGCAGATGAACGTGTTCACGGCTGTGTTGAGCGGCCTCAAGGGGCTCACCGAGGCCAAGGCCACGTTTGGTCAGGAGGACGTCAAGAAGTCTGCCACTGCCCTCATCATAGTGAGCTCGCCAATCATTCATCCTCATTTTAGAGAAAGTACAACACTAGTAGATTGCACAGTTGGTTCAGTGGTTATTCACCAGTCTCCAATGCCAGGCTCCTCGTTTTTTTCTCAATCCCTGACGGGCACAAGTTCCTTAGTTGGTGGTTCTCATGCAGAGTTGCCAATGTAAAGACCAGCAAGTTGGCTAAGTACATTCGGTAATTCAGCTGCAAATAACAGAATTAAGCTATGCTCAAAACCTCAAGAATTTGAACACTTCTCTTCATAATACAATAATAATTTATATTAATGTAAATACTTCAGTTATTTATAAATTACTTAGTTATATGGACATTGTTAATTAAGCACTTCGGAGATGAAATTAAAGTCTTTTTCAAAACATTGCAATCAATTTATGTTAGTGTTAGAAATTTCTTGTTGAGAAATATGCAGAGTGATGATAATGTTCTAAGTTAACAGGTGAGTCTGTTAGTGTGCGTTTGTCTTTTATAGGGAAAGAGAGGAAATAAATGTAATATAGAAGTACATTTGTAAAAAAAAATAGTCACGAGATTGAACCTCAATTTGGCTACATTTCGGCATTTGGCTTCACCCATTCTGCTACGAACTGTACAACGTAAAATTAGGCTACATGCAGCTGAATTCGGTCACTGTTGGCAACACTGTTCTCATGAAGGGAGTGGATAACAGTCCCTTGAAGGGGAGGGGATGTCTTTTTGGTGTCCTCATGTTTTATTTATTCTCTCCTCTTTGTTCAGCTGATACTCCACCTCCATTTTATCTTTCAACTCAACCATTCTCGAGGTTGTCTGTCAAACAACAGGTTTGTCCTTGAACAGGGCAGCCAGCTCCACATCACAAACTCTCATGTGTGTTACGGCTCCTGAAGCTGGGAGCTGCCTGCAGATTTATGGAGCAAACTTAATTGTGAACTTATGTGATGGGTGAGGATTTGCAAAGGTTTATACCGAGGGGAATAAATCTTTGTCATCTCTGATTGGATTTTCACCAAAATGTGCAATACAGACTTTGTATTATGTTTACATCGCTTTATACATTTGTTAGATGCGTACTGCTTGACGAAACTTAAATACCCATGTTTTTGCCCCTTTCAGGCAGGGTAAACATGGATGAGATAAGACAGCTGTGGTGCTGATTAGGGCACACTGTACTATCTGAGGGTTACACTCGTGTTAGTTGATCAGTGGCAGATAGTTAATAGGGAAGGAAACATGAGCACAAAGAGAACTCCCATGCGACAGTAATGCCCATCCAATTTCTCTTATGTCAATCCCTATTTGAAAAATTTATACCTGCCAAGGCCTGGAATTGAAGCAAGGACTACAGCAATTTGGAGGCTAGAATATAACTACTGAGCCACCATGTGTCCTTACACAGTATTATGTTGATGTTGTAAATTGAAGCCATGTGCATAATCATTTTCAGTTATCTTATGTTTGTAATAATTTTTGAATGTACGTTTATTTTCATATACAAAGATTATATTTATTTATTAGGGATGGGTCGAATAACAAAAAATATCGGTTCCAGTTCCAGTACCGATTCTAAAATTTAAATGTTGGTTCCGGTATTCGGTTCTATTTTGAATACTTGTGTTTTGCTTGCAACTTCATTAAACCAATGCAGGTAAAATTCATTAAATGTTTTATTTAACCTATGGAAGAATTGAACAATAACAAAGTGTGAAGATAATATTTAATGTATACAGAGATAAACTTGTTGTATTAAATGTATTTAAGGTTAGTAAATATGTAACAAATTATTCTTTTTTTACATTAATATGTGTTGATTGTAATATGTTTGGAAAATACTTTAATTAAATAACGTGCGGCGCTAAAAGCCAAAACATTGTGGCAGACTGTAGCATAACTGTAACCTATGGTCTGGTCGTTGTTATTTTATGCAGTGACCAGCTGGTTTTTTTTTTTACCGTGCTGGAATGTGACACCTCTAAAAAAAAGTTGCATCTTCCCTTCTCCCCCCTTTCCATTTTGTCTATCCACTGCCTTACATGGAAACAAAGAAGGCTTGGAGGAATGTATCGATCGGCTAGCAGTGTCGCTTAGGCGCAGGACTGAGAGTAAAAAGAGACAGAAGGGAGAGGAGTGTTTATGTAAGAGCGAGAGATGAGATGACAGACTGTTCCTGTACACTTCCCTTTAAACATCGTCAAACAGTTTACGACTACCACTCCTTAATTTTTTTTCCTTGTATAGAGCGCACCCCAGAAATTTTTTCCTTTATTTTGGGAAAAAAGGGCGCACTATGCACGAGTAAATACGGTAGTTATGTTTGTAACAAAAGAGTTTTGCCGTACTAAGTAGATCATCATCTCAAAATATTTGTAAATTTATTGCTGTGTAGAAACAAGAACCGAGTAGTTGTTAACCTAAAACTGGTTCCGAGTAAAACCTCAAGAACCAGTATAAATTGGAACCGAAGAACCGAACCGACCCATCCCTAATATTTATGTATCTGTGTGTATGTTCATGCATGCATGTGTGCACATATATGTGTGTGTGCGTGTGTGTGGGACACACGTTTTTTTTATGCATGTTTTATAAAAAATTGTTATTTTGGGTAAAATATTTTCTGTCGCTTAAAAATTTTCTATGCTAATTTATTTTTATATATGTTTCATAACAATCGTAACTACTTTGAAATTTATGGAATTGCTCATAAATAGCACTTGAAACATAGTATTAAAATTATAAGCTGCCAGCCTGATGCCCACAAATCATGTAATAACATACCTGGAAGGTATTGTCTGTTACAGCTGTGCTAATTCCAATTGGCTTCTGCCAAATTTGCCTGTGTCGACCGAATCAAATTACCACTTCTGATGTATGACTTGTGGCTAATTTTCTGCCAATTTGACAAACATCAAGTGTTGGGGAAAGTTCTGAGTTCTTCTTCAGTATATATAATCAATATATCTTGCCTTTGTGAACAGGGAAAGTTTTCATGTAATGAAGCACTTTCACCACCTACCTGCACATGGCATCTAGCAAATGGAGGCATCAGTGAAAATGATGCTCAACTTCCGCTGTTTTCTCAAGGGACCATGGTGGTATAGTTGTAAGACTACTCGCCTCCTATCTAGGCCAACTGGGTTCAATTCCCGGCGAAGTCACTCCTGGATTTCCGCACATCGGAATTGTGATAGACAATGCTGCTGGTAGTTTTCTCAGGCATCTCTTGTTTCCCTGCCCTTGCATTCCAGCGCTACTCCATACTCATCTCACTTCACTCTCATCTACTCTCAATACCTTGATGTTAAGAGTCGCTCAAATCTCTCCACTCTCCACTGGTTTTTTCATACAAAGTGTGTAATTTTTGTCCCACGCTCCACCCCGCTGTGCGATAACTAGGTTCAAGTTCATCAACTATAGAAAATGCTATTATCTTCCATGACAGTTTGCACCCACCTACACAGCAAACCAGTTGTTGACCTCTTCGATGGAGATCAAGTCTGCATGCCTTGCTTGTCAGCATGCATCAGTTTTTTATTTTGGTTCCTTGTAAAACTATCTATACAGTTTACAATGTATTTCTGTTTTGACTTAGGTTTATATTCAATTTTTTGAATATGTATTTCAGTTATACATAAAATGCTTTCCCAAAGGTCATTAAGTTTATAAAGTACTCTACATGTTGTGGCGAATTTAACACTACTAAATTTAAATTGCCACTAGTGGACTGTACAACGAATTTCAGCGAGAAAACGAACGACAGGCGGCAGCTGCACATGTTTCAATGTACCGCCATGATGTCCAACATGAAAGTGCCATCTTCTTTCTGTAGCTCAGGACTGCTAACCCTTGAGACAGCATTGATAATTGACGAATGCTCACCAAGTCAGGATCGCGGGAAATTTAAAATGGGTCCCGCACACAAACTACACAAAGTTCTGCCGTGAAATTACTACTGATCTAAAATTATAACCAATCCTTATTTACAAGGTCACAAGTCCAAACACTACATATATACATTTGGTACATCAGTTTTGTGTATTTTAAGATGAGATGCATGTGAAGTGTTCCCTCTATGGTGAACATGGGAAGTGTTCCCTTCAGATTCATTATAAAAATTGTTCTACTGTATCTACAATTTAATTAGCAACATTTTCATGTTAAAAATGAATTGTGATAAGCCATTAATTTCAAACCATCCTGTTGAATCAAATTTTTTATACGTACAGAAATGTATAGCATAAAACCTAAGCACACAACTTCAATCAGCCTGCATTTTGTTATTTTGAGAGGATTCAGGTTTACCAGTACATATTTTGCAAGTGACATTAATCCTCCAATGTGTACATGTAAACAACCTTGCACATGCTTGCTGTATTCTGTGTTTACAAATAAGTATTTTTTTTAGGGTTGTGTGAATGTGACTTTTTTTCTCATGAAAAGAAAACAAAACATATGTTATTTATGAACTTTTGTGAAACTGAAACAAAAATGAGAAATAATGTCATTAGAGCTCAGCCTTAACAAAAGATTAACGATTTCAATAACATTTTAGCAAGTTATTCATTGTAACAAATTCATTGCAAAATCAAACAAAAAAGATGTAGGATATGGAGTATTTGCCACAGCTGGTCTTGTATACATTAATTTTTTCGTTTTATGTAGTTATTTCAGTTATAAAGTAATGAAAACAAACAATATGATTTACAGGCAAAAATTTATTTGCTGGTGCACTAAATGAACATTAATTAAAAACCAGAAAATTCATCAAATCGTTAATTTTCGTTTCATTACAACTTTCTACAACCAAATTTTTTACCGAAAGGAAAATGAAAGTTGTTATTTTTCGTTTTTGTTTCGGTATACCGAATATTCGCACAACCCTAGTATTTTTATTAACGTAGATGGATCATATTTTTTTTTAATTTTTGTCTGTAGTTTAACTTGCATGGTTTTTTTCCATTACTGCATTTACTTTTTGGACACTTTAAACTGAAATAAGTTAAAAATGGCTTTTAATTGTGCTGCACTTCACCAATACCACTGTTAAAGTATAACAGTAATNTAAACTGAAATAAGTTAAAAATGGCTTTTAATTGTGCTGCACTTCACCAATACCACTGTTAAAGTATAACAGTAATCTAAATTCAACTTAAATATAAGCAAAAAATGTTCTCACATGTGCAGCATGTTGGTGAATCAGTGTTACAGAATCGACACGTCAGTGATTCGGCACTTGCNAAAAAATGTTCTCACATGTGCAGCATGTTGGTGAATCAGTGTTACAGAATCGACACGTCAGTGATTCGGCACTTGTGCATAATTGTGTGAGTCAGCACAGCTCTCCTGTCTACATTGAACTCTGATCTCTTGCTGTGTACAGCTCCCAATACATAATTTCCTTCATATGTGAAATGTCCACGAGTATGGACACACGCAGATGAACGGGTAACGGTGGGTATTGCAGAACGCACTGACGAGCAGCAACCCGATCCTGCGATGTGCTGCGGGGGAGGCGCTGGGTCGCACAGCGCAGGTGGTGGGGGACTCGAGGTTCACGGCGGAGCTGGCCCAGACGAGCTTCGACCGGCTGAAGTCGGCGCGGGATGTGGCGTCGCGCACGGGCCACTCGCTGGCTCTGGGTTGTCTGCACCGCTACGTGGGCAGTATGGGCTCCAGCCAGCACCTCAACACCAGCGTCTCTATCCTGCTGGCTCTTGCCCAGGATGCCACGTCGCCCGTCGTCCAGGTGGGTAACTCCTGCTCCCACTCCTGTGCTCAGCTCACTGTTTTCCTACCTGTGAATGCATTTAATTTCAATATAAATACTAGATCACTAAAGACACTAAAGTCACTAAAAAATTAATAGTTTTAATATTTTACTTTAAAAGTCGTGGACATTGCACAAATGGAGATTTCAAAAATGCATTCTGAGGTGTACATGTTTTTTAAGAGTTTTTGAAATACAGTAAAACCTGGTTAATTAAAATTCACTTAAATTAAAATTCTGTGTTATTCAAAATAAAAATTTCCCCTAAGTATATATAAAATTCAGATAGTTCATAAAATATACAGTAATTATATTTTTGCTGTATGACAAAATAACAAGCATCGCAAGTGACCGCCTTACATAAGCACAGCAGGAGGACTGCCTTGTGCGTGCACGTTTGTTAGCAGCAGGCTGCACAGAACAAGCAAGCAAAAGAGTTGTCACCCTTCCCCCCAACCCACACCTTTCTCACCCAGTCCACAGACAAAGAACTCCTGCAGTCTCACTTTTTTTTTTTTAACTTTTCTGCCTTATTTATTCCCCCTTTCTCTCTCTCTCTCTCTCTCCCTCTCCCTCTCTCCCTCTCTCTCCCCCTCCCTCTCTTTCCCCCTCTCTCTCTCT
>NQII01010065.1:4484-49775 GCA_002778355.1 Clitarchus hookeri
TTTATTTATCTTTATTTCTTTCGGTTACTGTCAAATTTTATTAGCTTCTTGTCTTAGATTATACATCTTTATGATCACTTTTAGGAATATCGTGGCCTTTACATGCCTCAACTAAATTATTTACTCCTATCACAGTGTTCTAAACTTTCAACTAATTTTGTGAATGGACCACAGTAATTATAACAAGGTAATTGCATCTCGAGAAAATATAAATCATTTAATGCCCCAATTGTCATTTCTTCGCCGTGGTATTTAGAATTCCAGAAAGAATGAAGGATTACTTTTAAAATTTGAATTGTTATGAAATTACTTTAGGATTATTAGCTGCAGAATCAGAAAATCTATTGCATATTATATTTATTATATTAACTTTTTCCTTACGATCATTGCTATAGTCAGCATTTTTTTCTCAGTGAATAACAATCAATCGATCAATTATAAAAGAGTGTAGCGAGAAGAGTGTATAAGAAAACTACATAATAATAATTGTTTTATATCTTCACGAGGTTTTGGAGTTGTAGTGGATATATTCTTTTGGGTGTGATTGGTTGTGAGCGAGATGATAGTCATGTTAAGTATTTTTTATAAATTGGTTTTTTTTAATTATTACATTGGAATATTTCATTTATATTCATTGTTTTACTCGGATTATATTTTAAACATATAACAATTTGTTAATAAAGTTATTTCTTTATTTTTATCATAGTTTCATTGGTATAACGTTATTCAAGATTATCTTGATTACTGTTTATTAACAATGAAACTACTGAGCTACTCTCGTACGAGGACAAGCAAGGGAGAAAATGAAAACCTGATACACAATGTGAGAGAACAGTTTTTTTTTGCTCTTCTAAACAGTACACAAGCACGAATGTTCTGATTGAGTGGCAGGTAAGAACTGCCATCTACTTTCATGGCTGTGGTGCGCCTCGGGCCAGGGAATCCCCTGCTGACTTAATGGTTCTTGCGCATACGCATGCACACACACACACACACATGTTGTCGCTATAGTTCATTAGCACTTTGTGTCGCACCAACCACTTACACCCACCTGCCCAACAGTTGTGGTGGCATGCCACCACATCATCTGCCTGCCAGTGATGATCCTATATAACGACAAACAACCCGGATGGTGGTCGGGAAAGTGGACACGTCAACTGGACTTCGTAGCTAGAAAAACAGGCAGGGGTTTGCTGTCGGTGACTTGGGGAGGTTAAGGTGGCAATAGTTCTGTGTCTGGGATGGGTGTGGCAAGATCATCGTCCTTATTTTCATTTGTGGTGTACGCCGGCTTTAGGCGATCGATTGAGACAGTGACCTGATGGCCATTCATCTGGTGGGTTACAGTCTTAGATGTCAGATGCAGCAATGGGAAGGATCCTTTATAATATATCTGAAGACATCCATATGAGACTTTTCAATGGATGAAGAATTCTGTCTTTATTACTAGGTAATTGAAGACACAAGCTTACGTTCATCATGCCGAGAGCCACTAACAGGTCGGAGATCACTGAAATGATGCTGTAGCTTTTTGATCAGATCTGTGGCATTTATATGTTGAGAACTGGGGTAAGCTACCAGGAATTCTATGGGCTGACACAGGGGTTGCCCATACACCATATCAGCAGAAGTTGCATGCATGTCCTCTCTCCAGGCTGCTATGATTCCAAAAAGTATGGTGGGCAAAATGTCCATCCAGTGCTCTGCGATGTGGTAATATATGGCTTCTTTGAGCTGCCTATGAATGAGCTCGACCATGCAATTAGCAGCAGGATGGAATTCTGTGATCCTCAGGCGAGTCATGACTACCAGGTCACTAAGGACCCTGAAAAGTGTAGACTCGAACTGCCTACCCTGATAAGTGATGATCTGTTGTGTTGCGCCAAAGCGAGCTATCCAATTGGTGTTGAACGCTCGGGCAACATCGAGGCTTCGATGTTCTCCACAGGCACTGCTTCTGGCCATCTGGTGAAGCGGTCGATGATCGTCATGCAATAGCAGAAGCCCTGTGAAACTGGCATGGGACCCACTAGGTTGACATGGACATTGTCAGAACGAGCAGAAGGTGACAGGAATGAGCCCACTGTTTTTGATATATGCTGAGAAATTTTCGCATGCTGACATGGAAAGAAGAAACATGCCCATCGCCGGCAGTCTGACTTCATTGACAGCCATACAAAGCGTTTAGTGACTAACCTGATAGTAGCTTTGATAGCTGGGTACACCAACTAATGGACCACATTGAAGGCTGTCCATCAACATAGTGTTGTAATGTAAGGTGTCACAGTCGGTGTGGAGACTTCGCAGTAGACCATTAATGACGACTATTGCAAGTGTAACTCCCTTAGCGGCAGGCCAGAAACCTCTGCTGGAAGTGCTTTAATTCTTAGTNTATTGCAAGTGTAACTCCCTTAGCGGCAGGCCAGAAACCTCTGCTGGAAGTGCTTTAATTCTTAGTCCACTATCTTTGATGAAGCAAGAGTCTAGTAATCAAGTGTAGCATATACAGCATCAACCTTCGAAAAGGCGTCAGAGATAACATTTGCTGAACCTACAATGTGCTGAATATCGGTCGTGAATTGGCTAATGACGAAAGTTGACGGGATAACAACTTGTCTGGGTTGTGCCAAAATGCGTAATTGAGGGGCTTGTGTGCTGTAAAAACAGGGATGCTCTCACCTCTACCATGTTGCGAAACTAGCGAATTTCTGAATATATGGTGAGAAGCTTCTGATCATAATCCTCATATTTCTGTTGAGAAGAACTAATCTTCTTCGAGAAGAAGGCTAAGGGCTGCCAACCCCCTTGCGCATGCTTCTGGAGCACTAAGCCGATTCTAAACTCCNAGAAGAAGGCTAAGGGCTGCCAACCCCCTTGCGCATGCTTCTGGAGCACTAAGCCGATTCTAAACTCCGAGGTACCCATTATTATCTCTAAGGAAGCGGTCGGTATGGGATGGGACATGAGAGCAAATTTATAAAGACCGGTATTCTAGTCCTCAGATGCCTTTTCACTGGTGGGTATCCATGTCAGTATAGCAAAGCCCTTCACGTCTCCTTTGAGAAAGTTTTGCAAGGGAGCCTGTGACGTAATTAGCATTTAAGAAGAAGCGACGATAGAAATTGAGCACGCCAGTAAATTTATGCAGCTGTTTCGCGGTTGTCAGAGTGTTGTAGTGCAGGATAGCATCATCTAAGAATGTTAAATGTGGTTCCCCGAAGACACACTTAGAAGGGTTGTCAAATAGACTGTACAATCTGAGGCATTTAAAGAGCTCCCCCAGATGCGACTCATATTCAGCTTCGCTATCCGAAACCATTAGGATGTTGTCAAGTTAGGATACACGAAAGTCTAAGCCCCTGAGAACTTCATCGATGAATATCTGAAATTTCTGTGTGGCATTACGACTTGACGATGGAGGGTCGGACACTACATCTGTTGTGTTACAAGTCAGATAGTAAAACTACCAAGGCATCAGATGCGATGGTTCGTGGGAGCTTTATACCGATGTACCAATGTGTCCCAGAATCACTACTTACAGACGCAAATATTCAGGGCAGTTCCAGACGGTGCATTTGACAGATTCGGTATGTGATGGATTGTGGGAGCCTAGGCACTGCGGATGATCATCATGCTACATGACACGTGAGAATGCATCGGCCAGTGGATATACGCTGAGATGTGCAGCGTGGACGACATATTGCCACGGAATTTGTTAGCTCCCTCTACTTGCGAGTGCAACAGACCATTGGAATGCGGCGTGGGCGAAGTCTCTTCTAAATGGCCGCTGCTCTCTACGCTCTCATGCGCGATTGGCATACGAGCGCGCGATACGAAGCAGACTTAAGAGACGCTGCTCACAGGCACACGTTGTTTGCCTCTGCACTATAGTCCGTCGCGGCGGGCTGATTGGCTCGGTGGTTTGCTGCCTCCAGCGTCGCGGCGTACCGTGTGTTGCGTGTCATCAATCCGGTACTCTTGCTTGCCCTGATCACGTTGGGGTCAAAACTGTAGCTACTGAGCTATTCCAGCACGAGCGCCCGCGAGGAAGGAAATGGAAATACGGTACGCATCGTGAGTGTACATATTTATTTTGCACTTCTAAATAGTACACAAGCACGATTGTTCTCCTCGAGTGGCAGGTAGGAGTTGCCGCTTGCTCCCTTGGTGGTGGTGCACCTCGAGCCAGGAAATCCCTCGCTGGCTTAATGTTGCTTGTGCGCACGCACACACAAACCCAAATTGTCTTTGCAGTCCATTAGTGTACTCGCCTCAGTCCATTAGCCCTCTGTGCCACGCCAACCACTTACACTAACCTGCCCAGTGGTCGTGGTGGTGAGTCACCACTAACAAATTAGAAAACCTTATGTTAATGGCTAATGTTTATTTTTAACAAATAAATCTTTATTATTAAATTTTGCTTGTGTATCGACTATATAAGAGTTTTGACCAACACTTCTCAAACCATACTTGTCATTAATAACGTTAATTTTTCCAAGAAATATCTTTACCAAGATTAATATTTATAATGAGTAAAATAAATTTTATTCTAATAACGTTTATTTTGGTGTTTTAATGGCAAATCAGACTAATGTTATTAAATTTTTAATTTCTTTGGCCACCTTTTCAACTTTTTTTGCTTAATATTTTGGAATTTGTGAATAAAAGGCAATTATTTTTATTTATTTCATAATCCGCCTCATGTATTTATTTTACAATTTGTAAATTTTGACGAGTAGTTTAATTCTAGATATCATATTTTCTGGATCTTTGATTTTTTATTTATATAAATACAAAATTTTTTACCATATAAATTGGATTTTCAAATGTCGAAACCTTCGAAAGAGAAAAATTTCATTCTACAGAGCAAACAAGTCGATATTTAAAGGTCCATAAAAATAGAATTGATTTTGCTATTTCTGTTTGTGAAGGGCGTTTTTTCATAATTATGCTTTTGTTATGAACAATTAACGCTTCTTTATAAAGATTTTAAACTGATGTAAATTCCAATTTTCTTTCACTTCTATTTTCTAGAGCTGAAATGTAAAAACATGGACAAATAATTGAAGCAATTAATGATCCTGGTATTATTACCACTATGATGCATGTTTGATAAGCTCACAATCTGCTAATTTTATTTATATATGAGCGGAATTGATATATAATACCCTGTAAAATCTGTTCATTTGAATAGACCAAATTAAATAATTTATCCATTGAATTATCTATTTGTCTTATCAGAGATAATAACAAAAAAATTTTTCAAGAGGGGTATAAAAAACATTTATATATCATTGTTCTGTTAACACTAGTTTATATTTTTTTCAAACTAAAAATGAAAAAAAAAATGTTATTAAATTTTTATTACTGCAGGAAAAATTGTAATGTATAGGTTAAAATTATGTTGCAAATTGTATAATATGAAACGAATACATTTAATGCAATTAAAGAAATGTGTATAAAGATACAAACACACATGTTAGTTTTAATTGTTCGGCAATTTTTAGAAAAAGCAATTCCCCAAAATACAAGAAAATTTAATTTTTACATTAAAGATCAGTTTAATAATTCAGAGTTTTATATACCTTTCTGTGTAATAATCAGTTTTCAAATGAACAGAAAAGATCGCGCAGAACAATATGCTCATGTTTCTATGTTTGATAACTGAGATGTAAGAAAATTTTGTGTTATAAATGGGAAATAAATAAATTTTTCCTAATGAAAATTGAAATCAAGACTTTGATTCTGGTTTATTTCATAAGATGTATCTAACATATGATTATTTAAGAAATTCTGAAACAAAAAGTACTACACATTATAGCAAAAATAAATTTTACTTCACACGAGTAGTGAAAATTTTTACAGTGAACAAAATTATTCTTTCTTGGTTAGAAAATCTTTACTGTACTTAAAGAAAAGCAATAATAATAAAATATACAACAAATATAAAAATGTTTCAGAGCATACAATATGTAATGTCATTTCAATTAATCAAATAAATCTTATTTATAATTAAATGAAAAAAAAATGAAAATTAATAATTTTTTTAATTTGTAAGTAAAAAAATTGAAATCGACAAAATGTATTGATAATTTTTTATACAAACACTTTGATACATTAATTAATTGTACATTCCAAAATAATGTTTTTTAATAATAGTTGAGTTTCTATTATTAAATAAATTAAAAACAGATTGTAAATAAACTAAACAGCATTAGTAAAATATATTGTTTTATTGAGTGAATTAGAACTTAGATGCTATTTGATTACGGACATTGGTTTATAAGTTCTCCTGATTACCATAAAATTTTTGTTGAATTAAATATTAAACTTAAAATTTAATACAAGAAAGATATAATCAAATTGATTCTGATGAATTCTAATTCTTGAATGGATTATTTGTAGAATTAAATAAAAAAATTAAGAATTAATGTACTACATTTTTAACATGATATAAATTTGTTTTCTGGAATAAAAAAAAAATAATATATATATATATATATATATTTGTCTAAAAACCTGTAAAACTGATTGAAAAAGATTTAAAAATGTTCAATGAAAAAGGATAAATAAAAATATGAAATAATAATCAATGTGTGATATTAAATTTTCTTTGGACTAGAAATGGCTACTAAATTTTTATTGGTTGTTTTTATTTTTTATAATATTATTTACATGTTTAATTTGTATAATATTATATGCACTGTTTCATGTTTATAATAGTTATATTTTTTATGCAGACCTTTATTATTTTTCATGTTAAAGTTTGGTAATATTTTGTAAATATTTAATATTTTTTTAAGTTAACTTTTTATTTTGGGTTTTTGACATTTTAACAGATTATTAGGATATTGATATTTATATGAATTTTTCCAACAGTTTTGAGGTCATTATATTTTGAGAAAATATCTAAAATTAATACTGTGCTCGCTCTCTAATAATACATATAATTACTGGTGCATTATTAAGCATCTTATGCAGCCCTAACAACTACGCAATATTGATGGTTAATGGTCTTTGGGAAATGAGAAACTGCCATGTATGCCAGATGATGTGCTGCAGATCGGTGAAAGACTGGTGAATATATGGCGATTGTATACTTATGTTTCTTAGCCATTCCAATTATTACACAATCTTAGATTTGCACAAGTATCGACTTTTGCTTTGGATCATCAGCACCAATTCTGCTGAAGTCACATAGCATTGACAAGCCTAATACAACACTACGAAAACCGCAAAAAAACACGACAAACGCATTTTCTATGTGAATGCTTGAAGTTACAGCACGACATTTCACATAGAGCTTAGGATATTTCGGCACCATTTACAAGATGCTTATAAATTAACTCGTTTTAAAAGTGTTGGACAGAAAATAAATTCGGGACACAATGCTGATGAAGAAAATGGTTATTGTGGGAAAGCACTTCAAGTTATAAATATTTATTTTATGAGTTTATTCCCCTATGTGACACATTCTTCCATGTCAGATGCAAATTTTCCACTCTAGGGAATATTAATCTAAATATTTCGTCATACAACATTGTACTTTCTGTTTATCATGCTACACGACATGACAAAAATTGTAATAGTTTCAAATCCAAAACTGCTGGCCGTGCAACAGCTTACGTCGTGCTGACGATAGAAGTGACTTTCTTATATTTGATTGGCTGCTCTATTTTGACTGCCATGTAGCACGTATCGGGCCATGCTTGTCAGAACTACGTGATCCCAACATTAGCCTTTACACAAACAATAATCCTGTAGTGCGCCGATTTAAGGACACAATGAGTGCGAAGTTAGACACTATTTCCTGACAAATTACTCGACAGGGCGAAGTTGGTGATACAAGATTGCTGCAAAATTCGGACAAACTGAACGATCTTACTGATCGACACACAGTGTTGATCGCTTCTCAGGCTGCAGGAAGCCGATTACACACCAGCAAAATAATTACAATCATCGAAGAATTAGCCGAGGCGTGATTAAACGTGTGATGGCATAGTATGTAATTTCAGGTGAATTTCCACAGTTAGGTCAGGCGGCAAGATCTATGCAGGAAGAATGCCATTATGGTGACAGGCGGAACTTTCCAGACTGAAATGATCGAAATACAAGTCTTTGCTCTTACTAATATCGGAAATCTTACATTTAGACCGTCATCTGTGTTTTTTCCAAGTATGTGTGAGCCATCCCACCACGGACAAATACAACTAAGAGATATCCCGAAGGGCACAGCGAAAATTCTTTCCCAGGGACATGAAGGTACCAAGGAATCATTACACCGATGGCAGTCGTGAATTTTTAAATGACATTTTTCACTCTCATGGGGCGAAGTACGACACACATTATTATTTCACCTACTTTGGCCTGTATATTTTCACAGGAGCCTCAAAGTAAAAATGTTTAGACAATTCATAACCAGGAACTGGAAAATTTCGTAAATTCATCTTACGACAAGCTAGACTTTAAACAAATGTATATTTCTGTTATATTTTCGAGTGCACCATAGTTTATAAAACACGGTCAGATGAACTCTGGGCCAATAACATACTTGCAAAGAATCAATCATCGAATCCCGTGCCACCTGGCGTGATGTTAAACTGGCTACACACTGGAGCAGCAGTCGATGAACTCAAAGCTTACTTTCTAAAAATAAATAGCACAATGGAGTCTAGAATACAGGTTGTTCAAAACGCGAAATTTTCCAGTCCCTATTCATGACAGACAGAACTTCAGTAATGGAAATGGTAATGGTAACCTTACAAAGGACAATTTTACCCAAGGAATAAGGATAAGTCACAGAACGGGAAAAAGGGAGTCGGACAGGGTGAATGTTGTAGTGGAATGTGACCCTAATATAAGGAATGTCCTTATCCAAAAAGAAAGGTTATATATTGGGTATGAAAGCTGTAGGGTCCAGGATTACATCTCATTGTCCAGGTGCTACAAATGCCAGCAATGGGGTCACATTGCTGGTAGATGTAGAGAAACAGATTCTACCTGTTCAAGTTGTGGAGAGCACGGGCACATCTACTCCAACTGCCCCAAAAAGGCAGTTGAAGGCTATAAAGAATGCTGCGCAAACTGTCAGAGAAAGGGTCTTAAATCTGAACACAGAATAGACTCGCAGCTCTGCCCGGCCTACCAGAAAGCCCTGTCCGAAGAACTCTCCCGGACTGATTATGGCATCTAAGAACGTAATAAGATGTGGCCAGTTGAATATGCAAAGGTCAGCAGCAGTGGCTTCTGAAATGAATAAAATTGTGCAGGAGCAGAATCTGGACATTGTGCTGTTTCAGGAACCGTACGTACCATTTGGAAAGGTGTCGGGCCTGCGAGGCAATGTAATAACAGTGGGAGATAGTCCCTGGGCTGGATTATGGGGAACCAACAAAGAACTGGACATAATGCCCATGACTAGTGTATCGAATACTCATCATGTCTGTGCACAGGTCACAAAAGGCACTACAAAATGCTGGTTGGCTTCCTCATATTTTCAGTCCGGTGAGGACCCGCAATTTCATCTTGAACGATGGGAAATAATGGTGAGCTTGTTAAGGGAAAAGCCACTAATTATTGGGGCGGATGTGAACGCCAAATCTGAACTCTGGCACTCCCCAACAGAAGATGAAGCAGGAGATCTTGTGAGTCAGTTTATCTTCACAAATGACCTGGATGTTGCCAATGTAATGGGAGAGTTACCAACATATGTCTCGCAGGCACACGGTACTCAGTCATACCTGGATATAACGGTCCTAAACGGAAAATCTGTAAACCACATAAGGAACTGGAGGGTGCTGGAAGACAGCTCCAGTGACCACAGGTTAATTGTATATGAAATACACGGAGGTGGGATATCTGAGCAATATGTTTCGTATAGCACCACAAGATATGTACACAACATGGCTAATTGGGCTGCCTTTGATCGGGCACTGCTAAGTAAGCTTTCCAAGGTAGATGAACATCAACCAATGGACGCCAGAGTTGAATGCTTGACTCAAGTTATTCATGACACCTGTGAAGAGGCACTTCGGAAAACGTCCCAGGGACTTCCCTACCTTTCCTGGTGGGACGAGGAACTGGACGCGGAACGAAGAGCTCTAAGAAGGCAAAGAAGAATGCTACACGGGTTGAGAGGAGAAGAAAGGGATGATTTCTCCAAAGAATATAAGAAGAGAAAACAGGCTTACTTTAGCAGGGTTCGTTGGAAAAAGGCTAAATCATGGGAAGAACTTGTAACCAAGGTTGGTAACGAAAACCCATTCAGTGTGGTATACAAACTGGCATCTGGGAAAATGAAAACCTCTGTCCCACCTCCAAGTATGAAAGTTAATGGGAAACCTGTAATTGACATGAAAGAGTCCATGAGGATCCTGCTCCATGCACTGTTGCCTGATGACTCCATGGCTGAAGAGGGGGAGGAGCAGCTGGAAAAGAGACTGGAAATGGATATAGTACCGGAAGAACAGGATGCACCCATCTTCGAAATGGCGGAACTCACCAAAATAGTATATAACATGAAAAATGGTAAAGCCCCAGGTCTGGACGGGGTGACAACTGAAATTGTCAAGAGAAGCTTCTCTCGCATCAAGGTGGTTCTGCTGAAGATCTACAACGACTGTCTCAACACTGGTTTGTTTCCTGCCCCTTGGAAGCTAGGATGTCTTAAGGTGCTTCGTAAGGACAACAAGAAAGATCTGGATGACCCCAAAGCATACAGACCTCTAACATTGCTTCCGGTCCTGGGTAAAATCTATGAAAAGCTGATAAATAGAAGACTTATAATGGCATTGGAAGCTGAAGGGACTTTGAGTGAACGCCAGTATGGATTCAGGAAGGGTACTGGGACTGATTCTGCCCTACATGATGTAATGGCCAAGATCAGGAGTACCCCGGAGAAGTATATCTTAGCTATCTTCCTGGACATATCTGGCGCTTTTGACAATGCCTGGTGGCCGGAAGTGATGAGCAGGCTAAAGGCTAAGAAATGTCCTGGTAACCTGTACAAGGTCATCCTTGATTTCTTTAGAAATAGGTGGAGTATTTACTCCTCCAAGACAGAAGAAGTGAGGAAATGCCTGACGAAGGGGTGCCCCCAGGGGTCGGTCCTAGGACCGATCCTATGGAACATCTTGTTCGACGGGTTTCTGGAGTTGGGGCTTCCCGAGGGATGCACGGTCTATGGTTATGCTGACGACGGCCTTGTCCTGATATCAGGAAACTCAAGATTGGAACTAGAAACCAAGGCAAGGACTATACTGGAAAACACCTGGGAATGGGCGAAGAGAGTAAAGCTGAACTTCTCTACAGAGAAGACCAAGTCTATGCTGGTGAAAGGAGCCCTGAAGAGAGCACCCACCGTGCGTTTCGGAGGAGGCCCGGTCCAGTATGTTACAGAGTACAAGTATCTTGGGGTCATCATGGACGACAAACTGAGCTTTTTGAAGCATGTTGAATATGTGTCGCGCAAGGCTGTCCTTGTGTTCCACAAACTGAAAAGGATTGGTAATACGAACTGGGGCTTGAGGTACAGTACCCTAAGAGTAATCTACAGGGCTGTCTTCGAAGCAATAATTTCTTATGGAGCAGTGATGTGGTATCACAGGGCAGACCTTTCGTGGCACAAAAGAAGGCTGGTAAGTGCTCAAAGAGCCGCACTGTTGGCTGTAACCGGAGCATACAAGACTGTGCCGAATGAGTCGCTCCCGGTGGTTGTGGGTGTACTCCCTGTTAATTTACTGGTGAGAGTCAGGGGTCTCACGGCGGGTGCTGCGCGGGCTGGTGAGCTTACCAAGGACGTGAAGGACAACATCATGGAGGAAGCTGTGGAAATTTGGCAAAACACGTGGACCGCGTCAGACAAAGGAAGAATAACATATGAAATGTTACCTGACATCAGGAAGAGATTAAGCTGTAAGTGGTTCAGTGTAAACCACTACAGCATGCAGCTATTAACAGGCCACGGAAATTTCAAGGCGAAATTACACACTTTCCGGCTCGTGCGGTCCCCGCTGTGCGATGTCTGTGGTGAAGATGATACGGTGCAACATGTCATTACTAACTGTGTCAAGACGGAAGATCTGAGAAGTTGGTTGGAAGATCAGACAGAGGAGAAGTCCATTCACTGGAACCTCGAAGACTTAATTGTCAACAAGGAGCTCCTAGTGATTTGGAATAAATTCGCCACCCAGATTGGGAAAAGACTGGAAGAATTTGATAAGTGGTTTGAGCGGATTTCTAATGACCCATAAAGAGTTATACTGTTAATCGGTATAACTCTGATTGGTGAGGATGACAGGTTTCTGAGAAAACCAAATTTTTGTAATTCCTTTTGTCCAATTGTCTAACATTAACCAAAGAAACTTCTAATGGGGAAAAAGTGCAGCGCACTGCTTAACTCAATTGAGTACAGTTGCAGTGCGGGAAGGATGGAGGGTGTGCTGGCCTTCGGGCCTTAAAGAAACCTGTCCCTATTNCAATTGAGTACAGTTGCAGTGCGGGAAGGATGGAGGGTGTGCTGGCCTTCGGGCCTTAAAGAAACCTGTCCCTATTCATGACGAATGGAAACTACAAGTGGGTAGATCAACCATGCACATGAAGTCTAAAGGTGTGACAGACGAATCCCTNCATGACGAATGGAAACTACAAGTGGGTAGATCAACCATGCACATGAAGTCTAAAGGTGTGACAGACGAATCCCTGTTGTGGACTTAACGTGCCAGTCCGAAGAAGGACATTCACAATCCTCGAGCCAACACAGGTGACCTAATGTCCAAACCGCAAGATGTTTTCACAACGATAATTGACACAACTGGTCAGTGGAGAGTGTACAGGTTGGTGCTCGTACAACATTTCTGCTCCCGGTTAGTGTATTTTACCCTCAGCTGAAACAACCAATGTGCTACTGCGATGTGTATTTGCTTGAATACATTACCAAATTCTGTTGTATACATGCATATAATGTATTGGTGGTATTTACACTCCAGCCGTGATGCCACCAGAATCGATGTAAAACACATATTGAAATAGACTTGTCTTTTTGAAGACAAGTGAATTTCCATTGCTTTCTATGTAGTATTTATGCCATTCGAAATACAGAAGTATATTTTCTTCGATTTTTAATTTTTGTGTTATTACAATACGTTTCTTAAATAACACATATGAATCGTGTTATCCTTATAATATCCTCTTTAGACCTTCGTGGTTAAAGTGAAATAAAGGAGTTTGAAATTATTTAAACATGTATTTATTTATAACCATTACACTTGTAAATGCACTTTTNGCACTTGTAATTGCACTTTTTTTACACCCACAAGACATTCCCGATGTCGAGACATGTATATGAAACGTTTTCATTTCTCTTTCTTTGATGAAAATTTTAACACTTGATTGAAATTGAAGCTTGCAATACATAATGGTCGACAAATGTGCACAAATTACTTTCTGATAATATTTTACATATCCACATTTAATTTACATATTTACCTCATTTTCTTATGTTGCACTTTGCATGGATTGAATTAGGCACATACATTTATATATATATTTATAAATTCAGATTGTTCACATCCATGACTTATTGAAGTCAGACGAGGTCATCTTCACCGACCAGGTTAGTTTAATTCATTCATTTAAATTAGCATAACTTTTATACATATAATTGTGGTTGGTACTAAAAATTATTTTAAAATTTTTGACAATGCATACTACATATAAATGGTTTGGTCAAAATACAAAATCACATCAAATATGAATTTTTCAGTCTATTGTGGTTTTTAATGAAGAATAAAAATAACATTTTACACGACAATGTACATATATATAAAGTATATATTATTAAATGTTTATGTATGCGGTATACGGAAACACATCTAAGGTATTTGCAGTTTTCAATTAATGTTTTAGTTCTTAATTCCAGCCAATGGCAACANATATATATATTTATAAATTCAGATTGTTCACATCCATGACTCATTGAAGTCAGACGAGGTCATCTTCACCGACCAGGTTAGTTTAATTCATTCATTTAAATTAGCATAACTTTTATACATATAATTGTGGTTGGTACTAAAGATTATTTTAAAATTTTTGACAATGCATACTACATATAAATGGTTAGGTCAAAATACAAAATCACATCAAATTTGAATTTTTCAGTCTATTGTGCTCTTTAAAGAATAATAAAAATAATATTTTACACGACAATGTACATATATATAATGTATATATTATTAAATGTTTATGTATGAGGTATACGGAAACACATCTAAGGTATTTGCAGTTTTCAATTAATGTTTTAGTTCTTAATTCCAGCCAATGGCAACATGCGACAAGCCTGCCATGTTTACATTTGTTCCTAACCTAACCTCGTATATCATTACCACATTTAAGGAGAGCATACTTCAAAGCCGATATTTTGTGTTAGTAAAGGTTTTTTTTTTGTGAATAATTATATTCGTAAATATGTGCATACACACACACCTTTTTAATTTTTTTTACGTACATTACTGTAAATTAATTTCCGACCAACAACACCGACTGCTCTTTTCTGATTGGTTACAACCTCTTAAGTTTCACTTAAGTTATAAAATATAACTATTTTTTTTACGTTTGAGGAAATCCCAACTACGTACACGACCTGCTAAGTTCCAATGGAAACCAATACATATTATAACACACTAATTTTTCTTCTTCACACATTTTAATGTATAATTTAAAGCTTAATTTTTATGTTGTAACCACAGCTTAATATTATTGTGAGATCCACCTGTGCAACTCGCCATATCAATCATCGTTACAGCACGGTAGTTTAAAACTTTCGAAATTTAGAATTCAGTAGCATAAAAATGACAATACCAGCTTTCGTGTTCTGATGAACATTACAGAAATACCATCTTCACTTTCGCTTTCTCTTTGTATGAAATTAGTTCTTCACATATAAAAACTAACGTATCATTGAACCTGTTACAAATCCTGTTGCGTTTATGAAATATCACTATTTCATATTTTAGAAACGGCAACACGTTTACTATTAACTCGTAGCATTATTCAGGGGTGCATAAAACATGAAAATTAGTCCGCAAGCAAGCTTATTTAAACGAAGCACATCAAGGACGTCACAAAACTACATCAAATGGAGAAAAGACAGATATATTAAATAATTCTTCTTTAAATGTAAAATATGTGTTACCACTTAGAAGTTACACGTAATTAGAGTGGTTATTCGAATTTAATAATGTTTGTCAATAAATGCAGGTAATATTTTGGTTAAAATATTAAACAAATAAAGAATACATACCTTTGCAAATATACAAGTAATTAAAATGTAACTAATAAATTAATCATAAACTGACACTCTTACAGATATTAAAAAGGGACATATAGGGTTTATTGGTTATGAAGGTGTGGCTAGGAATAGACCATTGCTTGTATTGCAATATGGAAAAAAGCTGCATTGGTTATATGACGAAATAAAAAGGAAATCATAAACGAAACTGATAGGAATTTACGTTATTAAAAATTCAATAATTAGAGTCTTGAGATAATCATTTCTGTGTCCATGGCTATGTTTCAGTTAAAATACACAAACAGTAATTCAATAGTGGAAAATAAAATTAAATAATGATGGAATTGTCATATTTTTTCTGAGATATATAGTGCAGTTAATTATTACAACTATTGAAATTTATTACTTTTTAAATTACATACATTACATTGCAGTCATCTGGGATCCTTCTATAAGCAACACACAAACATCTCACTCAGTTGAGTTGTTATGAAATTGAGAGGTATAAACTGGGTCCATCTGCAGCAGCACCAGCAGATAAGTGGTTATAGAGACAGCAATGGAACAGAGTAAAGGCTTCTTCAGAGTGCAGAAACCTGCTGCGCTGAAGGACAGATCCTCGCTAGAGAGCTGGTCTAGAAATAGACACAGCTGCTGGACCACGCCCTCGCTCAGCTGAGGTTCCAGAAGTATGTCCTGGATAATGACCCTGGTCTGCCTAACCTCGTCACTGGTGGCTGTGCTGGACCAGACCACAGCTATGGTCTGGCCTGAGTACAGCAGAAACCACATTAGGGCAAGAGAAATGTACCAGTCTGGAGACTTGCCGCCATTTATAAAACTCCTCGGGTTTACTACATAGAACAATGAGTTGACTGCATTTACAAAAGTACACATCAAGAGGAAAAAATTCGACACTCCAAAAGAATCATTGATATTATCAACAATTTTACACAATTTTCGGTAAACTGCTCTCAAGTGAAAAATATTCTTTTCCGCGATGTCATAGTTAGTATTTAATAGCTTTTCACTATCGTGTCGTTCTTTTGCAGATTGTTGTGAATGATGTTGGTCTTGTATGTTATAACATGTCTGCAAGTTATGTGTTGTCCTTGAGATTGGAATATTGGGACCGACCTGTTTTGTGGATTCTGCCTTTATGACAAATAGCTGGCGAATTTTCATGTTTAATACCTCGACTCGTTTACGAACCTGAAGTACCCAGTTTACGTAATTAATGGTCACTGTTAAATTTATAAACAGCATCACATAGAAGAGAATTGAGGACTCCAGTGATACCATAGCGTGTATTGCAAAATACACCCACATATCCAAAGCAAAAATAAAATACACGTACATAAGCAATAACATTATAAAAGCGGCAGATTTATATGATTTCTTCTGGTAAAGCGGATTATTGAGCAACATGCGGTCAACTTCCAAACACAAATATACAAATGTCTGCCTGAATCTGCTGTTTATTCTATGTGTTGTCAAATTTACTAAGCATAAGGCTTGCACGAAAATAGCCTCTATTACCGTCAAAGCCATACATACATCGCTTACAACTGGTATACACAGAATGCAGTATACGTTAATTATCGACGCTATAGTCATCACTGCTGTGACTAGTATATTATAGCCGGTAGCTGGAACAGACTTCTTGAACTGCACTGTTGTACTTGAGGAAACGTTCTTGATAGTAGTAGTAAAGGTCTCAAGCCCAAATGTCTTGTACAGAAATCGCAGCAATGTAGGATACGGGAACGTTTCTGTTTGCGGAGCACAATCCATTTCTACCTGCAANAGCAACATGCGGTCAACTTCCAAACACAAATATACAAATGTCTGCCTGAATCTGCTGTTTATTCTATGTGTTGTCCAATTTACTAAGCATAAGGCTTGCACGAAAATAGCCTCTATTACCGTCAAAGCCATACATACATCGCTTACAATTGGTATACACAGAATGCAGTATACGTTAATTATCGACGCTATAGTCATCACTGCTGTGACTAGTATATTGTAGCCGGTAGCTGGAACAGACTTCTTGAACTGCACTGTTGTACTTGAGGAAACGTTCTTGATAGTAGTGGTAAAGGTCTCAAGCCCAAATATCTTGTACAGAGTTCGCAGCAATGTAGGATACGGGAACGTTTCTGTTTGCGGAGCACAATCCATTTCTACCTGCAAACAAACAAATTCCGCAAACAACTAACAAATATGTACCCATTCATCTTAAAACACTGTAATATATACAGCATTCCTTCCCAATGTTGCCTTAAAATATTTTCTTCACGTAGCATTAATGTTCAGACCGTACGTAGTCTAAGTGAAATATCTGGGATAATAAATAGCGAAAATTTACCTGAAACACTGCCTGTTTCGCAACTAACGGAGAGATACATCACCAAAACAAATTATCTAACGCTATCACGTATATCACTGCTGCTTTACAATTCCAAACATCTGGGAAGGTAAAAAATATTTCGTCCAACTCGAAGAAGCGAATGTCAATATCTAGAAAATATAATTATTATATGTTTGTTTTTGACAAATAAGCTTAAGCACTCATTGTTCTGTCCGCATGTGTTTGCGGCAGTTTACTTGGCAAATGTAATACATATTGCAATGATTTATCTCAAGTCAACGGGATTAGACAGGTTCTTTAAGTAAAGGAGGTCCAAATCAAGTAATAGAGTTAATTATATTTTTCTGATTTTTTTACAATAACTATAAAGTTAGTTCTCTCGACTCACTATCTCACAATAAATTTCTTTCACTTGCTGTTTACATTTTTAAGTAATTCAAACAATACAGTTTACAATCACTTCGAAGAAATACATGTTTTCAAATAACTTAATTAAGTCCCAACAAACAGTGTATAAAAAAACCTATGGAATTATTTCATAAACGGTATATTTATATTTTACCATTCTAATAACTACAATAAAGTCCGTATAACATGTCCATACAGTCCCACCATAGTTAAGTCCAGATTTCACAAGTCCAAACAGTTCTTGAGATCTCCGGGTGCCCCTAAGTACAGTTGGCCCTCTACTCTTCGGGTATCACGTCCTCTCATCCTTTCACACCATAAACACCTCGTCTGCCGTCGTTTTGAATCCTCCGCCGATGCCTCTAGCTGCCCCAGAATTCTATCAATTACAGCACTTCAGCCAGATGGCTACCACAATGACTGCCGACCATACAACTGCGGCGGTATTAATATTGTTTTTGGCCAATTGCCCAGAAAATTCTTAAAATGTAGTGTTGCGCCGAAGCACCTATTTAACAGAATATTCTTACTCATTNACACCTATTTAACAGAATATTCTTACTCATTCTCCCATGTCGCCAGCTCCTCCGGAATGAGGAAGAGGGGCTTAACACCATTCAGTAAAGATGTTAATCATTCTCAGTGGAGTTTATGCATGGAGGAGGGGAGGAAGAGATTGTACATCCCCCACAGAGCCAGGTCCGCGTATAAACAGGTAACAGAGCCTGCGCACAGTGCGGGAGCTCGCACGCAGCAATATGTTGTGTCAAATATTTTGTGTCGTTTTAGCTTTTAAAGCATACTGTACAAAACTTACAACATGGTTTTGTTGTAAATGAGAGTTTAACTTGTTTTGTAGCTTTAAAATTTCAAATTGAATAAAGAATAATTTACGTTGATTTTAAATGACAAAGAAGCATGTTTCATTGGTATTTTGGATATTCAAAACCAGATTTTAATCTTGATACTAACAATATTTTTAGTTTGATGTTTAACAAAATAGTCTTATAAGTAAAGTGTATATCTGTAAAAAAAAAATTTTTATAAAAACAATTGCATAAAATTTTTTCCAATTAGATTATAAACAAAAAGTTAAAAAACTAAAAGCCACAAAATTATCTNTGATACTAACAATATTTTTAGTTTGATGTTTAACAAAATAGTCTTATAAGTAAAGTGTATATCTGTAAAAAAAAATTTTTATAAAAAAAACAATTGCATAAAATTTTTTCCAATTAGATTATAAACAAAAAGTTAAAAAACTAAAAGCCACAAAATTATCTTATTTAAGAAAGTGTTCATAGATATTTAGAATTTTTAGTTTTTCACAATAAATTTTTTCTGATGAATAACATAAATAATTATTTATATATTTTTCAACATTTGTAATAATTTCAATACAGAAACATATCAAATTTACAAAAATAATTGTTAGAGTGTGTTAAAGAATTGACAAGTGTTTTCTATTCAGAATTTATTTTTTGTTTAAAAAAATATTTCCTGAATTTATGTAACAAATAAATATATCAACATGGTAGCATTTCTGAAAACCACGTTTTTTAAAACGATTTGTTAAAGTAGTTCAAGACTGTAATTTGGGAAGATATTGTGAAATTATTTAAATACCTAAAGACGTTTTAAATTATTTATATATTTTTTGTATTTGTAAGTAATTTTTGACAGTAAAAATTGTAAAAAGTGTTTTATTAAAGGAATTATATATAAAATGAACTGGGAAGTAATGTCTGAAAATATGGGAGTACCAAATTTTTTTTTCAAAGTATTTATATATTGTGTGGTTTGGGAAATTATTTCTATAAATAGAATGACCTAAATATATCATATTATAATTTTAAAATATATATAAACTAGGAACCATATATTTAAAAAGCGGTACTTTCGAAGTTTTACAATTATAGTAATGTTATTTGAATTGGAAAAATGTTAGTGTTTAAAATAAGTGGAATATATAATTAAATGTAATCAAATATTATTTGAAATGTGGAATATAAAATTAAATGTAATGAAATGTTAATTGAGATGTGGAATATATTCTTTAACGCCAGAATATTCCGAACCTTACAAATAAGAACGAGAAAATTATATCTTTTTTTATCAAAAACTGTAGTGATAACTGATATTATTATATTTCAAAAGAAATAATTAAGTTAAATATCAAATAAGTATTTAATTATTTTAATAATTTTGTAATTAATTTCTAGTTAGATATTGAATATGTGTGGAAAAGTTAACATATAATAGAATCATTTCAAAGTCATCAACATACAGCAAATAAAATATGAAATTTAGTTAAAGTGCTATACCAAATAAATGTGTACACCGTTTTTCATTTATCCAAATTGAGAAATATAAATTGATTACATGTAAATGAAAAACTGTAAATGAGGGAGGGAAGAATATCTTAAGCTGCATTTTTTCAATAAATATTCTCATTATATTATTAAAATGTTTCGACATAAGAGAAAAGTATCTATTTTTATTAAATATATGTCCATTTAAATTTATTCAATTTATTTAAATATAATTATGAATCATTGTATAGAATATCTTTAACTTTTGTCAGTGAAATGTATTTATAACTCTAATGAATTTAAAAAACTTACTATATACCTAACATATCTCGTATGTAATCCTGTTAAAAATTTCAAATTTTTACCAATAATATTATTTATATTTGATTTGAATTATTTTAAAGTTATAATATTACTTCAGAAAATCCTTAAGAAAATACTTCTTATAATATGAGTATCTGAAACGAAGTATACTCCAGTTTCAAAATCCGAAATTTCGAAATAAAACCATTTTATATTATTTGACATTCGTTTAAATTATAATTAATTTCAAAAATCGTTATTAAAAATATATTGTCATATATATTTCAAATATTTAATAGTTAATGCATAACTAAATACAAAATTCTTAAGAATCAACGCTTTTTATGGTTTTATTTTTGTCTTTATTTTATTGCGAACAGTAAATTCAATTATAGTGCATTTTCCAAAAAGCATAATATTTATTTCGCTTTACCTCTTTTCAAATAGTTGAATTTTAAATATCATCATTACTAAAAATTATGAACAGCCTATACTTTTAATAATAAAAATGTTATAATGAAAATAACTTATATGGAAATATCTTGATAAAAAAAAAGTGTAATTTTTCTTAGAAATGATATCATTTCATATGTTTATTATAAAGATATTTCCATCATCAAATCGATGGAATATCTAAACATGAAAATATTGATTATCATTATATTTCAGTATTCTTGAAAACTAAACATTACAGAAATAGATATACTAAACCGAATACTACCAACAGGAATTTTATATTAAAATTAGGTATAGTAAAACCATAAGGATCTTCTTTTTCCAAATTTTACAAAATATAAACCAACGCAATTTTTTTTACTTGTATAATTTATTTTTCATCGACATTACAAATGTGACATTTACAACCCTTGTTACTATTAATAAAGTTTCTGAGCAATTATTTCTCCTTAATTTGCATAATGTTTTGTAATTATTCATCATGACATCTAGTTCGATTAACATATAAACCAATATTTTTAAAATAATCTTTACAACAAACTTACAAATAATGTTTTTTTTTTTCATTTCATAGTACAAAGAAATAAATTCATGGAAAGATAATATTTAAGGTGGTTCCAGAAAAAATTAATTTCTCATGTTATTCATTGTGAACAATGAATTTTTTTTNTTATCATGTTATTTATTGTGAACAATGAATTTTTTTTAATTTTTGCAGAAAGTGAAATAGACAAAGCATTGATAATTATTAATGCTATATCTAAATTTTCAAGGGGCCGCGGTGGTGTAGCGATTAGACAATTTCCTTCCCACCAAGGTGAACCTGGTTAGATTTACGGTGGGGTCAACCCCCGTATTTCGCATATGGGAATTGTGCTGGACAATGCCGCTGTTCGGTGGGTTTTCTCGGGGATCTCCTGTTTCCTCCACTCTTGCATTCCGGAGCTGCTCCATTCTCACTTCACTGTCATCGGCTCTCAAGACTTCGATGATAGGAGCCACCCAAATCTCTCCACTCTAATTTGATCAAGTGCTTACATATATCCCATCAGAAATTTTATAATAAAGGTTTTGAGATAACATAATGTTGACGCCCTCTAGCAGTNAGTGCTTACATATATCCCATCAGAAATTTTATAATAAAGGTTTTGAGATAACATAATGTTGACGCCCTCTAGCAGAATATAATTTTAATCTTTAGTTATTAATATATGCATCATTTAGTAACTAAAACCAATATTTATTGAATTAAAATTTTCATAATAATATTTTTAACAAACAACACTTAACTTGTTCCGTATGTTATTNTATATAATTTTAATCTTTAGTTATTAATATATGCATCATTTAGTAACTTAAACCAATATTTATTGAATTAAAATTTTCATAATAATATTTTTAACAAACAACACTTAACTTGTTCCGTATGTTATTTGAAGTATTTGTCTTTTAAGTGTTCAGTAAAAATGTAATTGTCTTTTAAGGTAAAATTCGTTAAATAATTTAAATCCCATTTTATAATGACATTTAAACGTATAAAAAAACCATTTCTCGGGTAAAATATTTTATTGATAATGTATACATTAAAAACCATATTACAAAATATTTAAAAGGAACAAACTTAAATATTTAAATTTCAATTATGAACTATATAAGTTTGATAAAAAAAAAGTACTACAAGAAAACATAGGAATAACTTCACAGTTCCATTTAGGTATAAAACTTGGACTGCGCTAGAATTAGAACAGTAACATTAAGTGTAAATTAATATCAAACAACCACCTGAGGAAAAAAAAAACGTGTTCTTTAATAAAAGATAATAATTTGAAAAATAATTATCAGGTATTTAGCAATTTATAAATCATAATATAATACACCTTGTTGTGTTCTGTTTCCTAAGAAAAATGTGAGAATTTTTCAGAATGATGACTTATTACTTCTTGCACTGTGTCATATTTAAATCCAACTGCTTTAACGGATATGTGAAGTATGTTTATATCCTTCAATGTATTATTAAGTAGTATAACATGTTAGTTTTTTTTAACACGAATGTGTTTCTTATGTTTTAATTTATGATACCAATGAATATGTCGAAAATAATTTGTATATGATGTTGGAGGATATGATAATATTCCTTATTATTTGAAAAAAATATATATATTGTGTAAATGTGAATTATGTGAGTTAGAAAAACTGTTAAGATAAATTTATATAATTAATAAAATGCACGTTTTAAAATTTAAAGCAATTTAAAGTAGGAAGAAACTATTAACCAGAATAAACATATCGCTACATAAGCATGTTATTTTTGAGGAATTCCTTTAAGTATAAAAAAATTTGGTAAATGCATTTCAAAAAGTTTTTATTTAGATGTTGTAATAAATTACACTAAAACAATTTTATCTTGGAATTATTTGTATTAAATCTAATATAATTATATAAATATTGAAGAAAATTCGAATCAAATGCTGAAAAATACAATATAATTCAAATATTTATAACAATTATAAAAATTACCATATTTTTTAAGTAAACCAAACGTTCGTGAAAGATCAGCATCACCAAAAAATTACGAAACATGAATTAAAAAAACTATAAATTTAAGAACGAATAAATTTAGAGTAATAATATCACAAATACAATTTATGAACTATCGAGCATGATGTTGTATGTAATTAAATTGAAATAAATGGTATAATAATAACAATTTTAGTTTTATGAATATGTTAAGTAAAGCATTTTCATTTTTTGTAGTTAAATTGTTTAATTAATCTTCAAATAATTGCATTTTAATTTGTGTCTTAAATAAAATTTCTTATTAATTTTGGAATTGTCAGCAACTTGAAGAAGCAATAGCAAATTGTACATTAAAGAATTTAAATAATAACGAAGTTTTCTAGGTAAAGACAAGCATCGTTGGTCCTATTAAATAATTTAATTGAAATTTATAAAGAGGTGATCAAGAAGTAAACAAATATGGTGAAATTTGTAATAGCATTGTAATGTATTAAGAAATAATCAATTCTTATAAAAGAGCTCATGCACTAATAAAATGCCATATGAAGAAGTTAAACTTATTATTTCCTAAAAAATTATTATACTAATTTATGAGAAAAGTCCTTCTAATTTTTTATTTCAAAACGTTTATATTTTAATAGAAGTGGGATCTAACCGATAGTGCTTGCATATTGGGAAAGTTTCAGTTCATTAGTAATCAGGGCAAACCGAATATAAATTTTAGTTGAACTAACTATATAAAAGAAGATGAACAAGAAAAATATACATAGGCAGGTAAAAGTACAGAAAGAATAAACTGGAAAAAAAATAGCTAGGCTTTAAAATTGAGATAAAACATTATTTTTAACATTCAAAATTATGTTAAAAGTTAAACCTTTAAGAGTTAATTTTGTAACAAACGGAACAAAAAAAATTGATTTGAAAACCGAATTAAGATACGTTAATTAATCATGGAACTAATGGGGTATGTTATTGCAAAATTAATCATAGTGTCTATTATTTCATTACTTTTGGTAGACATATTTCAATAGAATTGGTATATTGTTTAAACATATCATTCTTTAAATTGATGTTAATCGAACAAAAAATGTGCAATGTTTTTAACTTATTAATGAATAATTTTTAAATATATTCCCAGATTCTTCATAATTTCCTGAAATAATGTGTTTATTATTATATGAGAGATACATCAGGAAATACATAAATAATTAAATGAATAACTACTTCTAAATTGAATGTTTAAAATTTTACGTATTTATTAGCAGTTAAATGCGAAGTAAAAATTGGAATAAATTAAAATTTTGCAAAGTTAAAAAATACTTCTTAAATAAACAGCTTAATTCAATCAGAAATTGAAATCGTAATAAATATATGAAACAAATTTCTACTCAACACAGTAGCTATAATAATTTTAATGAAAATCTTTGAAACATAAATATTTATTATTTATAAATTCATAACAAATATGTTCAACTATGAAATAAAATAAGTGTTCTTTTAAAATTGAATTATTTTAAGTGAATATTATAGGTGTAGTAAATTTTATAATAGAATAACTTTATATATGAATAAAGTGAATATGTGAAAAAAGAATCATTTTATAATCAAAATGAACACATCAGAAATTATAAATATTAAAATATATATTACATTAGGTTTAATACAGTCTACTTCAGGTGCTTTATAATTTTATAATTAAAATATAAAACTTGTAATTAAATTTCTATCAAATGTTGTAGTAAATCTATGAGTGCAATCAAATCGAAAGAAATCTAAAATATAATAGCATAGTTTACATTTACAAAAAAATTTTTATTTTAAGTAAATGCAACATTATATAACGAAATTGCTTTCAAAAACGATTTTCTGGAAAAATTGTCATTATATTACATTATAAATATTTCTTAGTTATAAAAATTGTGAAATAATTTTAAATACCTTTAATTACACTAAACATTAAATGGAGAACACACAATTTTCTAAATGCACAAATATAGTATTTTAAAACTCAAAATTTCAAAGAAATATAAAACAATTAAAATAAGTTTGCACAACTTGTAAAAATAAAAATTGCTAATTATATATCGAATAAAGAAACTTTCTTATTTTAAAGGTACATGACTTATGCATGGTAGTAAAAATAATTCCTCAGAGAAAAAAACTATTTTTATTAATAACGATTTTGCTGAAATACCTTTTACTGACTTTAAAACAACTGAGATAATAATGAACAAATTAGTTGTTTGATAAAACACAGACATATCTATATAAATAAAAATAATTTACCACATGTATGACAGAGCATTACTTGAGAACGGCATGACCGATTTGGCTGATTTCTTTTTTATTGTGTTCGTAATTGTCAGGAGAAGGTTTGCATGGAAGAAAATGTTTTGAAAATCCACAGGAAAAGTCGGAAATTTGGATGGGATTTTTATATTAAATCTTTATGTTAAAGAATTTCATTATGTAAAATGAGGCACAGTTTGAAAGTTCTGCTGCCACANATTTTTATATTAAATCTTTATGTTAAAGAATTTCATTATGTAAAATGAGGCACAGTTTGAAAGTTCTGCTGCCACATGTTTTTAGAACAAAAAAGTGTGAAATTTTGCGAAGTGANAATGAGGCACAGTTTGAAAGTTCTGCTGCCACATGTTTTTAGAACAAAAAAGTGTGAAATTTTGCGAAGTGATTTCATTATATTTTCTTTGTTTAACGAAAAAGAATATTGTGTTATCGGTGGTGTGTCGAAAAGATTATTTTGGTGTCTTTGGAAAAATGCCATCAATAAGGCGTCGAAATATCGGTCGGCGTAGGCGCAACGCAAGAGAAATACATGATCGTCGAGTCAATGAGACTGATGAAGGGCGTAGACAGCGTTTAGAGGAAAATAGAATAAGAATTTCTCAAGCGCGATCAATCATAACTCTGGAACAACGTAGACAGCCGAGTTCGACTCACTCAGTTGGAGACAACGTAAACCATAATTTAGAACTTCGATAAAACAGACGGCTAAATGTAACAATTCGATATGAACGATTGGCGTTCAGATACGATCCAACAATCGATTACGCCACTGATGTATCGGTTGACTTCGGAACCATGAGCACTGTTAGTCAACATTGCAATGCTTTGAGGTTTCGACATGAACCGCCAGGATTATGTTGTGCGAGCGGAAAGGTCAAATTACCACAATTGATACTCGCACCAGAGCCACTAGCATCATTGCTTCCTGGCCAAGAACCTCTATCGAAGCATTTTTTGCAGAATATACTAAAATACAACAGTATCTTCCAAATTACATCATTTGGAGCGAATATAACTGAGGAACAAGGTTTCAGCCCAACTTTTAAGGTAAATTCATTTTCGACTACAACACACATCATATACACAAAAAAAATAAACAATTCACAACGTTTCAATGAAGAATTTGGTTTCATTTTACTGATTCAAGGACAAATTCACCATAGTGCAGGAGCATTGTTGCGGCCAGTGAATGATAATCACAAATTACTTCAGGTTTATTTCGTTGGAAATTCTGATGATGAAATCAATCAGCTTTGTGCCATCAGTCGTACGGTAAAGCTAGAGATTATTGCACAACTGCAACGACTCTTACATGAACACAATGAATTAGTTAAATTGTTCAAACTGCACTAGAAATGATGCCTTCGGATTTTTCACAAAATCGTGATCAAAGCAGACAAAAGACCAGCAGGCGAACATGAATGACGCTTCAATGCACCGACCTTGAATGAAGTTATCATTGTGGTTGTTGGTGAGAGTTAGGAGTCTCGTGATATCGTGATTCGACAGCATGATGGTAATAACCTTCAGCGTGTCAAAAAAACCCATCGTTCGTATGATGCATTACAATACCCGCTGATATTTTGCCGAGGAGATGATTGATGTCATTTTTGATCAATATGATTAATCCATTAACAGGTCAAGAAACAATAAAAAGGTCAGCTCGATGAATTTTTATGCCTACTGTTTGATGATTCGTCGAAACGAGNTAACAGGTCAAGAAACAATAAAAAGGTCAGCTCGATGAATTTTTATGCCTACTGTTTGATGATTCGTCGAAACGAGAACAATCATATATTGAAATGACGCAGACTGTTTCATCAGTTCGTCGTTTATATGTATGTCAAAATTGAGACGGAGCGTCTGACATATAAACATTTAAATCAGCAAAAATTGCGTTCGGAAGAATACATCCATCCTCATGATGCTATGAATGTAGATGGAAATGCAAACAATGTCGGCCGAATTGCCATTTTGCCAGCGACGTATGTTAGAAGTCCGAGTTACATGCACGAAGACGCGCACGATGCGATGACCTCCGTGCGCCAATACTGTCGACCACAATTATTTATCACTTTTACATGCAACCCAAAATTGATCGAAATCACACAGCTTTTTCTACCCGGTCAATCATCCAGCGATCGTCACGACATTACATCACGAGTATTCTAGAAGAAACTCAATGGACTCAAGGACTTCATTGTGAAGTATCATGTCTTCGGAGAAGTGCGATGTGTTGGATGTACTCTGTGGAGTGGCAGGAAAGAGGACTGCCTCATGCGCATATTCTCCTGTGAATGGTCGAGAAAATAAGACCGGATGAAATTGAAGCCATCATTTAAGAAGAAATTCCTGATCCGGAAACAGATCCAGAGTTGTATGAAGTTGTGTCGACGAATATGATTCATGGACCATGTGGCAATCACAACCGGGAATCATTGTGTATGATCGAAAACAAATGCTCCAAACGTTATCCGCGTGCTTTGTTAGCTGACACAAACACAGGGAATGACGGTTATCCCCTGTATCGTCGTCGCTCTGCAGAGGATAATTGCAGAACGAAAACGTTGAAAGTCAAGAATAAAGATGTTGTAGTCGACAACAGCTGGATTGTTCCGTATTCCCCGCTGCTTTCCAAAACATTCAAAGCACGTTGAAATGTTGAGTTTTGCAATTCTATAAAGTCCTACAAATATGTTTGCAAGTACGTCACGAAAGGAAGCGACATGGCTGTATTTGGTATTGCAGCTCCAGATGCCAACGATAAAGTTTCGCAATATCAAATAGGAAGATATGTTAGTAGTAATGAAGCGATTTGGAGAATATTTTAATTCGCCATACACGAACGTCCTCCCACTGGGGTCCATTTAGCTGTGCACCTGGAGAATGGACAATGAGTTTATTTCACGGTAGCAAACGCAGCGCAGAGAGCTGAACGACCACCAGCGACAACGCTGACAAGTTTCTTCGCGACATGCGCAAGTGATCCATTTGCGAGAACACTGCTTTACTCAGAGATGCCGAGATATTCTACATGGAACGCATCATCAAAAAATTCCAACGTCGGAAACAGGGAAAGCCTGCTCCTGGATACGTGAATGTATATTAAACCGATGTACTGGGGCGCATTTACGCAGTTCATCCGAGCAATGACGAATGTTTTTACCTGCGTATGTTATTGGTTAATGTTCGTGGACCGATTCAATTTGAATTTCTACGAACTGTCAATGGTGAGTTTTGCGCAACATATCGAGAAGTGTGTCAGCGTTTACATTTGCTCGAAGATGACATTCATTGGGTCCATAAACTTGCTGATTCTGTTATTTCCTCTACTGCGCATCAAATTATATCACTTTTTGCCATCATCGTTTAAACTTGTTTTCCATCTAACCCACTTCATTTATGGAACAAATACAAAGACAATATGGCTGAAGACATTTTGCATCGAGTGCGTACAACAACAATGAATCCTGAACTTGACTTTAAAGCGGAAATCCACAACGAGGCGTTGATTTCTATAGAGGATATGTGCCTGATGATGTCCGGCAAGATGTTGCACGAATTAGGAATGCCAGCGCTGAATCGCCCCATGCACTATGTATTCAATTGAGAATTTGAACGAGAACGGCAATACGATCGAGATACTTTGAGTCAATCAGTACGAACGGCTACGGAGGAATATTTTTCCTCGGTGCACCTGCGGAACTGGCAAAACGTTTCTCATTTCATTGATTTTATATTAGATTTGCGCACAAGGTAAAATAGCGCTGGCCGTAGCACCATCAGGGATCGCTGCCAAATTGTTAGAAGGAGGACAAACAGCTCATTCAGCTCTCAAACTGCCATTGAATTTGCAAACGATAAATGAACCGACGTTCAACATTGCCAAAAATTCAGCAATGGCGAAAGTACAACAGAAAAGCAAAATAATAATTTCGGACGAATGTACGATGGCGCACAAACNAATGAACCGACGTTCAACATTGCCAAAAATTCAGCAATGGCGAAAGTACAACAGAAAAGCAAAATAATAATTTCGGACGAATGTACGATGGCGCACAAACGAGCATTGAAGGCACTCGATCGAACGTAAAAAGATTTGCGCAATAATCAAGACCTCTTTGGAGGTACGCTGATTCTACTGGCGGCCATTTTCGGCAAACACTGCCAGTCNATTTGCGCAATAATCAAGACCTCTTTGGAGGTACGCTGATTCTACTGGCGGCCATTTTCGGCAAACACTGCCAGTCATTCCAAGATCAAAAGCTGCTGATGAAATAAACACTGTCATGAAATCATCGAATTTGTGGAGATACGTGGAAACTCTCAAATTAACAACGAATATGCGAGTCGCGTTATACAATGACGAATCGGTGGAAGGGTTTTCGACAAAATTATTACACATTGGCGACGAAAAAATTCCGATTGACGCTTCCACTGGCATCATTTTGTTTCTACCTAATTTTTGTCAATGCACAACGTCGAAAGAAGAATTGATCACAAAAGTCTTCCCGAATATTGGTGCAAATTACATAAACCATGCTTGGTTGAGCGAACGAGCTAATTTGGCAGCGAAAAATAAGGACGTAGACGATTTGAACATAACAATTCAAAGTGAAATCGCTGGCCAACTGCACNTAATTTGGCAGCGAAAAATAAGGACGTAGACGATTTGAACATAACAATTCAAAGTGAAATCGCTGGCCAACTGCACTCATTTAATTCGATCGATTCAATTACCGATCCAGATGAAGTCGTCAATTATCCAATTGAATTGCTGAATTCATTCGNTCATTTAATTCGATCGATTCAATTACCGATCCAGATGAAGTCGTCAATTATCCAATTGAATTTCTGAATTCATTCGATTTGCCAGGAATGCTGCCGCACAGTTTACAGCTCAAGGTCAGCTCGGTGATAATCATGTTACGCAATCTGAACCAACCGAAACTATGTAATGGAACAAGACTCGCTGTTAAGAAGCTGATGAACAACGTGATTGAAGCAACGATAATCATAGGAAAGTTCAAAGGCGAGGATGTTCTGATTCCAAGAATGCCACTGATTCCAACCGATTTACCGTTTCAATTTAAGCGTGTCCACTTTCCTGTTCGTCTTGCATTCGCAATGACGATTAATAAATCGCAAGGCCAATCTTTCGAAGTGTGTGGAATAAACCTTGAATTGCCATGTTTTTCCCATGGATAGTTGTACGTGGCGTGCTCGAGAGTAGGTAAACCATCGGCTCTATTCGTTTTCTCTCCAAACGGAAAGAAAAAAATATCGTTCATCACCAAGCGTTGCGATGACTGCATTACTTAATTTTTTTAAATGTTTGCAATATTAAAATATGGGTTCTATGCAACCTGGTCTCAACATTAAATCTTAATTAAAATAATCTATTTATCTATCTTCTATCTATATCTATTTTTGTATAAATTGACAGGGCAACAACTGTCGGGGCAGCTAGTTCTTTAAAAAAAATTTGCTTTTACAATTACATTTGAAGACAAACCTGCACTAATATAATAAATCTATAGGAAATATAATTAAAAACTATAAAATCAATTAAATAACAAATTTACACTGGCATATATATTTTAATGGTAAAAACCATTCACAACTTAAATTAATAATCAGAATTTTCCAAAATTTCGTACATTATATNGCAGGGCAACAACTGTCGGGGCAGCTAGTTCATTAAAAAAAATTTGCTTTTACAATTACATTTGAAGACAAACCTGCACTAATATAATAAATCTATAGGAAATATAATTAAAAACTATAAAATAAATTAAATAACAAATTTACACTGTCATATATATTTTAATGGTAAAAACCATTCACAACTTAAATTAATAATCAGAATTTTCCAAAATTTCGTACATTATATATAAATGGAATTATAATAAATAGAAATGTGAAAGTAACTAGCTTAAAAATACATTCCTGGATGTGTTAAAAATGAATTTTATTTATAAAACAATACAGCGATAGGAAACATATAATGAAAATAATATAACCAGCTCAATTTAATAAAAAAAAAAAAAAATACCNAGTACCACACAACAATTCGACTCACATTAAAAATTATGTATGTTAATAAAACACGTAAAAAGAAAAAATAAATTCTAATTTTATATTCACAGNGTACCACACAACATTTCGACTCACATTAAAAATTATGTATGTTAATAAAACACGTAAAAAGAAAAAATAAATTCTAATTTTATATTCACAGTTGCTAGTGGAATAGTTTAAAATTTCATACAATTTTAAAATGTGATATTTTAATTAATATTTTGAATTAATTGAATTTTAAAATAAGAACTTACACAGTTCTGAATGTTTTTTAATGTTATACTAACCAGTATGACATAATTTTGTAAAATAGCTCCGATTAATAGTACATAAAAATTGTAGGCCAACAAAAATGATATTGTTTAAATAGTAACTTTTTGCAAATATAGTATTACGATATATTTTTAGAAGGCAACCTTTTAAATTGGTTTTAAAAACTGTAATTTTATGAACTCCAGATAATGGGTTACATGATTTTAAAATAATAGCAGCTCTTTCGAGAACAAGTTTATAAGAAGCAAAGGATTATAATGTTCATAAATTCAATACCAAATGCTTAATTAAGTAGATTCAAAATGTCGAGTCTGACATAATGGCACAAGGCATTGGGGCTGGCTAGCCACAATCTTGAATTTCCCTTCTTTCCTTAAAAATTTCCACTTTCGACTTGAAATCGACCCATTTTCCCTCAATTTTTATTTATATTAAAATTTCCCTTTTCCTATTACTATGTTCCATTTTTCCGTTAAAATTTTCCATTCTCCCCTCAAAAAGCACCGAGCCTCCCAATTGTAAAAACGAGCATCACAAAGGCACTTTTCAATCCACCGGAAGGATTTTGGAGGCTTGCTTTTCGAGGGTAGATTAATGGTGGCCATATTGGTTGTATAGGCACAGGGTATTCAAAATCGATACACAGGGTCCAGGGTATGGAGTCAGACCGGACAATCAGTCATCTTGGTCGCGTCAGCCATTTTATCCACAATGTTAGATGTCGGCAACCTTGACCCCAGTGACATTGGACCTTTAATCGAAAAATCACAAAAATTTCCAAAAATATTTAACAAATTATAAAAAATTTGAAATATTTATTTAATATTAAACAATATATAAAAAAAATTGTAATATTATAATTTTAAATGTTTGGGTTTAGATGCGAAGGAGAACCAGAGCTGAGCAGCTGCCATGTTATGATGTCACACGACCACCGTGTTGGATCCAAGTGACCTTGACATTTACTCAATAACTTAAACTCGATCCATTACCATGTCCTTGAATGGCTTTGAACCCAAAAACGCCAAAATATAGCAAACATTTCTAATAATTAAAAAAAAAAATTTATTATTTAAAAACGCTATTTAAAGATTTATTTAAAAACATACATTTTCAGAGGTTCCTGCAGCACTGCATCAGCAGACGACTCACCCTCGTCAAATTTCGCTTTGGTTAATTAGTCAGTTTCCCTTCACTCCCATCGCCAATGTTCCTCCTTGGTTAATTACTTGTGTTTGCTTCTATGACCAGGATTTTTTTAATAGATTACTCACGCTCATTCTACCCGCCACCAATGTTTCCCCTCCCACTAATCTCTTCTCCATGCATTACATCGTCAGCACTCCACCTACCATATTCGTTTTTTCGTTTGTCATTTGTTTTCAGCAGTGTAGATACTCTCTTACCTATGCTCGACACACCATCTTGAATTTAATATATTTACATTTTTATCGACTAGGTGATTTTAGAGCCAGAAAAACTGCCGTTCTCTCTCGCCTATGTTCGTCATGTCATATTAATTTTTTGTTGTTTGTTTACTTTTCTGGAATTTGTCTCTCACCTTCATCCGACAGTCAGCTTGATTTTTCGTTTGTTATTTATTTGCATCTCTGTAGGTGGCCATATAGAATCCAATTTTAAATCATAGGTTGTACTTGTGTATTATTTAATGCTTTAGCCACCAGGTTGAAGCCATATTAAATAATATTTTTAATGTATATGTAGACCTGGTATATTAATTTCCGATATATTTATCGAGCAAGCTGTCGATTTAGCAGCCAGGTAGCAGCCATATTTGTTTGTATATTTAAAGAATTGGTGGTGCTATCTGCGACCACCATATTGAATTACATATTCATCTCCTAAATGGTGCTAATCTATCGATTAAGCTACCAGGCGAGCTGTCAAGAACACTTTTTTTTATGCTCCTTCAGGCACTGGTGACCATCTTTGATTTCGTTTTTCTTAGTAACCTTTCATTCATTTTTTATCATTCCTTCTTGATTTGGTCACCAGGCCATCATACTAGATTTTATTCAAGCTGTCATTCCACATCTATTTAGTCGCCTGTTAATTACTCGGTCCCCTCGAACCGACATCTTGGGTTACATCACTTCCACAATCTTAGATTATCAAACATGGTATTGACCGTTAACAATCTAAACTTCCATTTAGTTCGTCATTTCTGTTTACTATAAAAATAACTCTGGTGTCATGCAGAAATCTATGTACGGCCTCTATTTGCCATACATTGCATTGAATCATGTCTGGCCAGACCCGAATCAACCTTCGCTCTCCCTTCCCTCCAAGTCACAGGGTCAAATTTCTACCATTTCAAGAGCATGTTTTCATTTCTGTTGCATCCAATCTGCTTAGAATGTCTGCTTAGAATGTATTACGATGTAATTTCATTCTTAGTTTCTGTGCAGTTCATTTCAACACTATGCTATTATTACCATATCGTTGATTGTGCGCACCCAGGTATGGGCACACAGAAAAAATGATTAAGTAGTATCTTTCAAGTATCATATTTTGACTCATCATTTTATTTAGTTTTTAGCCTAGTTTCTGAATAAAAGAAAGGCTTATGAGATCACATTTCTGTCCGTGTGTCAGTGGATGTGTTCGTCTGTGTCCCTTTTATCAATTTTTAAATGCGTTTACCGAATTTCACCAAACTTGGTATACACATATTTCTTAGTATGGACACGTGACTTTTATAGTTTTCGACAACATTAGACAATTAATTTCAAAATTGCTTCCATTTTAACATTGGGCGATGGGGGGGAGGGGGGTATGTCATATCTCTGGGACCATTCTACCTACTTAAACAAAATTTTGTGGCCTGGAAAAGTATTGTGTAAGAATTAAATTTGGAGTAGGATATTGTTATAGTAAATAATTTTGGAAAATAAAATAAAATAAACAAATAAATATTTTTATTACATCTCGAAAAACGCTAAACTAATTTTCACCGAATTTGGCAGGTAAATAATACTATTGTAAGCCAAGTTATACATGAGTGATTGAACTTGTTTAGGTAATTAATTTTGAAATGGCGGCCATACACAGTCTTTAGGTTTATTTGGTATATCTGCCATAACATTACTGAAAGTATCTGTAAGGTGCATTATATACACCAAGCCATAACAACTCTTGTTTAGGCCATTTTGGAAGATAGCATCATACGAATAAATAAAATCATTCGCCATTTTTTGACAAAATTTACAGATTTTTATTAAATTGGGCAAACAAGTAGTTATGTTGCAGATGATGTTGAGTTCTATGTTTTAAGCATGCCAGACACTTATTTTCAAAATGGTGACCATATAGTTATTTATAGCTTACAATTATATTTCCGTGACACTATGTAATCAATTCAAACTTAACTTTGTTTGCTGGTAGTACATATTACAACTAATAACTGTGTCTACACGAAGCTTTTTTGTCTTCCATTTTGTAAGATAGCGTAATGCGAACAAATAAAGTTTTTTGTCATATCTCGAGAAACAATTTGCAGATTCCTTCCATATTTGGCAAACAATTAGTACTGTAGCAGGTGATATAAACTGGAATGTCTTAAGTAGTTCAAGCACTTATTATAAAAATTGTGGCTGTATAAATATTTAAGCTCAGTAAATTTTTAAAACGAAACAAATACCAACTTAATTCTGGTAGGCTAGCAGTGCCTTTTAAAGACATCAAATATGTGTATGGATAGCCTCATTTCTCTGGCATTTTTTATAACAGCCCCACCAATAAAAAATTAAGTTTTATTCTCATTTCTCGGGAAACAATGAACCCATTATTACAAAATTTGGTGAAGGTGTTGTACTCAGGAAGGGCCGTAATTATATGTGTATTTTTTAAAGTATACCTCACTTATTTTCAGAATGGTGGCTATGAAATATTAAATTTTTGTGTGTTTTATCTACGAAATTGTGTAATATAATTTAACTTTGTATATTGGCAGTATAATATCATCTAATTTGTTACTACATTACTGTTTTGTCCTTCATTTATGAAGATTGCCATATGAAAGTGATGAATGTTTTATGCTATATCTGAAGGACCAATCATACGATTGCCACCAGATGTAACACTAGAAAATTTCAACTAATTTGTACCAAATTGTGTACACTAAAAATGCTACAGAAGTCCATGTAAAATTTCATTATTAAAATGGGTTAGACAACGATGTTCAAAATTGCAACATCATATTGAACTAAGGTAATTCTGTCACTTATATTAAACAATTTAATAAAATTCAACCAAATTTTGTATGTAGACATTATACATTAAAAGCATTGAGTGTAGAGCCTGTTTTTTCTGGAAATTTTGTACGATGGCATTAAATATGAAAACAAAGTTTTTTATGTCATATCTCAGAGACCAAACAACCGATTTCCAAAAAATTCTTCACACAAGTAGCGCTACGGAAGGCCATGTAAATGTGCATGTTTAAAGTGGTTCAATCACTTATTTTCAAAATAACGGCCCTCTTAAAACCAATGTTGATGCTCCGAATCTGTAATGCAACGCATTGCACACTAGCTTATTGATGAGGTTTAGAGGGTCCAAGTCCCGGGTAAAGAAAATATGTATTTGAAATTGTCTCACTAATGTTGCATAAATTTCTGATTTCAATTATAATGTTTTTGCTTTCAAAGAGAAGTCAAGTACTACCTACCTAATCAGCTTTTAAGTATTTAGTTAAAAATGATTGCTCACATGTTAAGGAAATTAGGCCTATTAGTAATCTCAGTAATATCTTTTGTTTTTATCGTGCTTANCATGTTAAGGAAATTAGGCCTATTAGTAATCTCAGTAATATCTTTTGTTTTTATCGTGCTTACCTACAAAACTATAATAGAGTAACAAACATAAAAACCAAGGCTATAGTATGCTCTTTATCATGGATGTAGGCATGCTAGGATATAGTACAACACCAGCTAGAAAATATAAACTTTTTTCATTGAAATCGTATATATACACTTCAGTCAACAAACATGAAAATAGAATCTTTACATTCTCCAAACCACTTACGAAGTGACATTACAGCTGTATGCTCACTTTTCACATACTGAATATTATCTGCTACATACAATTTTAAAATGTGATATTTTAATTTATATTTTGAATTAATTGAATTTTAAAGTAAGAACTTACACAGTTCTGAATGTTTTTTAATGTTATACTAACCAGTATGACATAATTTTGTAAAATAGCTCCGATTAATAGTACATAAAAATTGTAGGCCAACAAAAATTATATTGTTTAAATAGTAACTTTTTGCAAGTATAGTATTACGATATATTTTTAGAAGGCAACCTTTTAAATTGGTTTTAAAAACTGTAATTTTATGAACTCCAGATAATGGGTTACATAATTTTAAAATAATAGCAGCTCTTTCGAGAACAAGTTTATAAAAAGCAAAGGATTATAATGTTCATAAATTCAATACCAAATGCTTAATTAAGTAGATTCAAAATGTCGAGTCTGACATAATGGCACAAGGCATTGGGGCTGGCTAGCCACAATCTTGAATTTCCCTTATTTCCTTCAAAATTTCCACTTTCGACTTGAAATCGACCCATTTTCCCTCAATTTTTATTTATATTAAAATTTCCCTTTTCCTATTACTATGTTCCATTTTTCCGTTAAAATTTTCCATTTTCCCCTCAAAAAGCACCGAGCCTCCCACTTGTAAAAACGAGCATCACAAAGGAACTTTTCAATCCACCGGAAGGATTTTGGAGGCTTGCTTTTCGAGGGTAGATTACTGGTGGCCATATTGGTTGTATAGGCACAGGGTATTCCAAATCGATACACAGGGTCCAGGGTATGGAGTCAGACCGGACAATCAGCCATCTTGGTCGCGTCAGCCATTTTATCCACATTGTTAGATGTCGGCCACCTTGACCCCAGTGACCTTGGACCTTTAACCGAAAAATCACAAAAATTTCCAGAAATATTTAACAAATTATAAAAAATTTGAAATATTTATTTAATATTAAACAATATATAAAAAAATTTGTAATATTATAATTTTAAATGTTTGGGTTTAGATGCGAAGGAGAACCAGAGCTGAGCAGCTGCCATGTTATGATGCCACACGACCACCGTGTTGGATCCAAGTGACCTTGACATTTACCCAATAACTTAAACTCGATCCATTACCATGTCCTTGAATGGCTTTGAACCCAAAAACGCCAAAATATACCAAACATTTCTAATAATTAAAAAAAAAATAATGTATTATTTAAAAACGCTATTTAAAGATTTATTTAAAAATATGCATTTTCAGAGGTTCCTGCACCACTGCATCAGCAGACGACTCACCCTCGTCAAATTTCGCTTTGGTTAATTAGTCAGTTTCTCTTCACTCCCATCGCCAATGTTCCTCCTTGGTTAATTACTTGTGTTTGCTTCTATCACCAGGATTTTTTTAAAAGATTACTCACGCTCATTCTACCCGCCACCAATGTTTCCCCTCCCACTAATCTCTTCTCCATGCATTACATCGTCAGCACTCCACCTACCATATTCGTTTTTTCGTTTGTCATTTGTTTTCAGCAGTGTAGATACTCTCTTACCTATGCTCGACACACCATCTTGAATGTAATATATTTACATTTTTATTGACTAGGTGATTTTAGAGCCAGAGAAACTGCCGTTCTCTCTCGCCTATGTTCGTCATGTCATATTAATTTTTTATTGTTTGTTAACTTTTCTGGAATTTGTCTCTCACCTTCATTCGACAGTCAGCTTGATTTTTCGTTTGTTATTTATTTGCATCTCTGTAGGTGGCCATATAGAATCCAATTTTAAATCATAGGTTGTACTTGTGTATTATTTAATGCTTTAGCCACCAGGTTGAAGCCATATTAAATAATATTTTTAATGTATATTTAGACCTGGTATATTAATTTCCGATATCTTTATCGAGCAAGCTGTCGATTTAGCAGCCAGGTAGCAGCCATATTTGTTTGTATATTTAAAGAATTGGTGGTGCTNTTTATCGAGCAAGCTGTCGATTTAGCAGCCAGGTAGCAGCCATATTTGTTTGTATATTTAAAGAATTGGTGGTGCTATCTGCGACCACCATATTGAATTACATATTCATCTCCTAAATGGTGCTAATCTATCGATTAAGCTACCAGGCGAGCTGTCAAGAACACTTTTTTTTATGCTCCTTCAGGCACTGGTGACCATCTTTGATTTCGTTTTTCTTAGTAACCTTTCATTCATTTTTTATCATTCCTTCTTGATTTGGTCACCAGGCCATCATACTAGATTTTATTCAAGCTGTCATTCCACATCTATTTAGTCGCCTGTTAATTACTCGGTCCCCTCGAACCGACATCTTGGGTTACATCACTTCCACAATCTTAGATTATCAAACATGGTATTGACCGTTAACAATCGAAACTTCCATTTAGTTCGTCATTTCTGTTTACTATAAAAATAACTCTGGTTTCATGCAGAAATATATGTACGGCCTCTATTTGCCATACATTGCATTGAATCATGTCTGGCCAGACCCGAATCAACCTTCGCTCTCCCTTCCCTCCAAGTCACAGGGTCAAATTTCTACCATTTCAAGAGCATGTTTTCATTTCTGTTGCATCCAATCTGCTTAGAATGTCTGCTTAGAATCTATTACGATGTAATTTCATTCTTAGTTTCTGTGCAGTTCATTTCAACACTATACTATTATTACCATATCGTTGATTGTGCGCACCCAGGTATGGGCACACAGAAAAAATGATTAAGTAGTAACTTTCAAGTATCATATTTTGACTCATCATTTTATTTAGTTTTTAGCCTAGTTTCTGAATAAAAGAAAGGCTTATGANCTTTCAAGTATCATATTTTGACTCATCATTTTATTTAGTTTTTAGCCTAGTTTCTGAATAAAAGAAAGGCTTATGAGATCACATTTCTGTCCGTGTGTCAGTGGATGTGTTCGTCTGTGTCCCTTTTATCAATTTTTAAATGCGTTTACCGAATTTCACCAAACTTGGTATACACATATTTCTTAGTATGGACACGTGACTTTTATAGTTTTCGACAACATTAGACAATTAATTTCAAAATTGCTTCCATTTTAACAATGGGCGATGGGGGGGAGGGGGGTATGTCATATCTCTGGGACCATTCTACCTACTTAAACAAAATTTTGTGGCCTGGAAAAGTATTGTGTAAGAATTAAATTTGGAGTAGGATATTGTTATAGTAAATAATTTTGGAAAATAAAATAAAATAAACAAATAAATATTTTTATTACATCTCGAAAAACGCTAAACTAATTTTCACCGAATTTGGCAGGTAAATAATACTATTGTAAGCCAAGTTATACATGAGTGATTGAACTTGTTTAGGTAATTAATTTTGAAATGGCGGCCATACACAGTCTTTAGGTTTATTTGGTATATCTGCCATAACATTACTGAAAGTATCTGTAAGGTGCATTATATACACCAAGCCATAACAACTCTTGTTTAGGCCATTTTGGAAGATAGCATCATACGAATAAATAAAATCATTCGCCATTTTTTGACAAAATTTACAGATTTTTATTAAATTGGGCAAACAAGTAGTTATGTTGCAGATGATGTTGAGTTCTATGTTTTAAGCATGCCAGACACTTATTTTCAAAATGGTGACCATATAGTTATTTATAGCTTACAATTATATTTCCGTGACACTATGTAATCAATTCAAACTTAACTTTGTTTGCTGGTAGTACATATTACAACTAATAACTGTGTCTACACGAAGCTTTTTTGTCTTCCATTTTGTAAGATAGCGTAATGCGAACAAATAAAGTTTTTTGTCATATCTCGAGAAACAATTTGCAGATTCCTTCCATATTTGGCAAACAATTAGTACTGTAGCAGGTGATATAAACTGGAATGTCTTAAGTAGTTCAAGCACTCATTATAAAAATTGTGGCTGTATAAATATTTAAGCTCAGTAAATTTTATAAACGAAACAAATACCAACTTAATTTTGGTAGGCTAGCAGTGCCTTTTAAAGACATCAAATATGTGTATGGATAGCCTCATTTCTCTGCCATTTTTTATAACAGCCCCACTANTCTGGCATTTTTTATAACAGCCCCACCAATAAAAAATTAAGTTTTATTCTCATTTCTCGGGAAACAATGAACCCATTATTACAAAATTTGGTGAAGGTGTTGTACTCAGGTAGGGCCGTAATTATATGCGTATTTTTTTAAAGTATACCTCACTTATTTTCAGAATGGCGGCTATGAAATATTAAATTTTTGTGTGTTTTATCTACGAAATTGTGTAATATAATTTAACTTTGTATATTGGCAGTNGGCTATGAAATATTAAATTTTTGTGTGTTTTATCTACGAAATTGTGTAATATAATTTAACTTTGTATATTGGCAGTATAATATCATCTAATTTGTTACTACATTACTGTTTTGTCCTTCATTTATGAAGATTGCCATATGAAAGTGATGAATGTTTTATGCTATATCTGAAGGACCAATCATACGATTGCCACCAGATGTAACACTAGAAAATTTCAACTAATTTGTACCAAATTGTGTACACTAAAAATGCTACAGAAGTCCATGTAAAATTTCATTATTAAAATGGGTTAGACAACGATGTTCAAAATTGCAACATCATATTGAACTAAGGTAATTCTGTCACTTATATTAAACAATTTAATAAAATTCAACCAAATTTTGTATGTAGACATTATACANGAACTAAGGTAATTCTGTCACTTATATTAAACAATTTAATAAAATTCAACCAAATTTTGTATGTAGACATTATACTTTAAAAGCATTGAGTGTAGAGCCTGTTTTTTTCTGGAAATTTTGTACGATGGCATTCAATATGAAAACAAAGTTTTTTATGTCATATCTCAGAGACCAAACAACCGATTTCCAAAAAATTCTTCACACAAGTAGCGCTACGGAAGGCCATGTAAATGTGCATGTTTAAAGTTGTTCAATCACTTATTTTCAAAATAAGGGCCCTCTTAAAACCAATGTTGATGCTCCGAATCTGTAATGCAACGCATTGCACACTAGCTTATTGATGAGGTTTAGAGGGTCCAAGTCCCGGGTAAAGAAAATATGTATTTGAAATTGTCTCACTAATGTTGCATAAATTTCTGATTTCAATTATAATGTTTTTCCTTTCAAAGAGAAGTCAAGTACTACCTACCTAATCAGCTTTTAAATATTTAGTAAAAATGATTGCTCACATGTTAAGGAAATTAGGCCTATTAGTAATCTCAGTAATATCTTTTGTTTTTATCGTGCTTACCTACAAAACTATCATAGAGTAACAAACATAATAACCAAGGCTATAGTATGCTCTTTATCATGGATGTAGGCATGCTAGGATATAGTACAACACCAGCTAGAAAATATAAACTTTTTTCATTGAAATCGTATATATACACTTCAGTCAACAAACATGAAAATAGAATCCTTACATTCTCCAAACCACTTACGAAGTGACATTACAGCTGTATGCTCACTTTTCACATACTGAATATTATCTGCTTATATGCAGCTCAAGACAGCCTGTGATAATAGGCATCCAACAAGGACCCTTGACCATAAATTCTCCAACTTCGAGACAAGGTTTTTTTTCTTGGCCTCCACAGTCCTTGGAATGCTATCAACCTTATAGAACGCTTCAATCGTAGTCTTAAATACTCGCCTAATAATGGCTTCTTTCAAAGGTTGTGACTTTTCGTAGGTGCACCCCAGCCATATATGATATTTATGGAACCTTCTTCGACTTCTTTTATTATTTTATCGATTATCCTTTGCTTAATGTGGTCAAGGTACGTACATAAGTTTTTTGTAGCAATAAATTTATTCCCAATCACATAATCTTTTTAACCAACCACCCTTGAAAGCTGCTTGTTTAATGTAGAATACATTTGATGAAGTTTCACCAACAGCTAGTAGAGATCGTTTCTTAGTTGAAACAACTCTACCTTTACAAATCTTCTTGTGTATTTTTAGGTTATCGCCGCTTTGAAAAAAATGTTTGCACTTGTCACATCGTTGCATAGCACAGGAAGGGCCCTTCACACAAGTAGTTTTTTCATGCTTCCTCGCACTTTGGCTGTAGAAAAATGTCTTGTCACAGTAACAGCCACGAATCAATGACGAAGCCATCGATGGTGACACTCCTGTAGGTGGCCCCACCAAAAAAGTAAATAGTACATTTGCCACCATGCCTGAAGAAGTCGATGGTGCTGTCGGCATCATGCCTGAAAAAGTCTATCACGACCCTGGACACTGCTGCGAGTGACCCATCTGAAGAATTCGCTGGCACTGTCAGCATCATGCTCGAAGAAGTCGATGGCAGTACTGCTGTAGGTACTGACAATTGTTAAGTTAAATAGCATTGCGCCCTACGTCCGGGCGCTACTTTAACTTGATGTAGGCCCCACTGTTGGGAAGCCAAATTACAATGACGCAGCACCGTCACTGTGGAAGACATGGTGGCTTATAGGGTCAGAGTTAATGCCTCCAAGCACCGACTATAAAGTGCGTGGAGGTTGCGGGTATTGTAATAAGGTAGGCTATTACGGTTGTATTTTGAAGTACGAATATATTGTCTCGTATATATTCACAAATAAACAACATCAACACTTGAGAGGTGTGGTACTGTAGTACTTTGTTACTCGGATTGACTGCTAATGACATCGTGATGGAGGGGGCTTCTCTTGACGGTGATTTTTATACTTAACTCTTGCTGGTACGATGTCAGGTGCTGTGGGTGAGCTCCGACGATGTGGTAGGCCTTGGCAAGGCCGCAGTTGCTGCCATCTCACTGTGGTGCTGTTCTACCGACGTGGCCGAGGGTCCGATTTTCCCGCGGCTAAAATGGCGCAGCTGTCNAACTTATCTCTGCTCGGCGATATTCAACTCGCTGCTTTCTCGAACTGACGTCTCTGGGCGGTGGAGATGAACTGACTCCTACTCTGGCGGTAGTAATCAACTGAACCCCTCCTACTCCCGAAAAGGGGTTTTTATGCTTGCCAGCCTCTGGCCTGAATTGTCGGCACATGGCGCCTTGTGGGGGGAGGTGGTGAGAGGGGTGGAGTGGTAGTACACAGAACAATCCCTTCCAAATCACGTGTCCGGGAGGGGTAACTCGCCCCTAGTTAACTGCGTCAGCTGTACGTCCATGGTGCGTATTTTCTGAGTTTAGGCGAAATACACCTGATTATTTGGGTGATATCTCGAGAAATCCCTGCACTACACAGATCTCATGTCGGGCTAGAGGCGTACGGGGTTGAAGGGGGGTGGGAGAGAGGCCTACGCAGCAGGACGCACAGCAAGCCACCTGTACTGCCATCTACCACCTGCCATGTTCCACGTGCCGCCTCGAAAGCGCCCACAAAGTGTGCTACAGGTGGTAGGGGGGTGTGAGGGGGTTGTGGTTGTGAGCCAGCGTCGTTCTATTGTCCCGAAACCGTCACGCGACAGTACTGTTGCTGGACCCGCAACCTTTTTCAACATAATATTTTATAATTAATTTCACCAGCTGAGACGATGTATCTTTCATGCCAGGTGCTGACAAACTAAACTTCTCAACTGACCCCCAACTTCTTATAATATAACCATATGCAAGCCTTATGATGTATTAATAGCATTGAACAAATCATGTTTCATCAATATAACACTGTACGGACATCGACCAGCCAACCACCGAGTTGCCGCATGATTTTGACTGGCCACTCATGTGCAGGTCTTGAGATATCACATGCAGGAGTTAGTATCTGACTTTTGTGGAAGGAGTCAGTCGGCAGGCGTCAGTCTATAGGAGCTGATTGTGGAGCATATGGAGTTATTTTGGAGCACATGGAGCGATTGTAAAGCATGAGGAGCGATTGTGGAGCATGTGGAACGATTATGAAGTTCTGTGAAGCATGTGGAGCGATTGTGGATAA
>NQII01010066.1:0-21670 GCA_002778355.1 Clitarchus hookeri
AGATACTCGATTGCTTATTTGTATAAATGAGGGAACACAACTTTCATATCTTCCCATTGCTCTAAAGGATTAGTGAACAATGGAGTGACTGGTGTGGCCAAATAAAGGCTCATTTCATCCTTTTTAGCTAAAGAAGGTGTCGTATTCTTATTTACATACGAACCGCTTTTACTTTTCCTTTTTTTTTTTCGTGTGTGCTAAGGTCTTGTGATGACTCTTAAAATCGTATACTAGCTCCACAGAAGAATCACTATCAGGATAACTACTGCTACTACTGGTGGCAAGGATAACACTTGTTTAAAAACGTCTTATTGAAGCTATTGCTGTATCACAAGCTTTGAGGTCTCGGAAGTGTATATTTTTTAATCTGGGATAGAGCAAGCAGGAAATTGCATTTAAATGATAATCTTCAATATGGAAAAATTCCTAATGTCACTTGAGGAATTATTCTAAACAAAACGATACTATTCTGGCCAAAAAAAATACTAATACCAGAGAAGTATTGACTAAAAAGTGTCGAGTACAAAATTATCGGTATCGAAAGGAAAAGTACTCAAGTATCGGTATCGAAAGGAAAAATACTCGATACCAACAAGTATCGATATTCTTCCCGTGTCTTTACGGAGATATTGGAGACTGTTGTTATCCCTGTATCTCAATGGCCAGCGTAGGGCTATTAATCAACACTACAATGCGCGACCACGTGTGGCAAGCATCGTCCGATGGTTCCTGACTGACCACCATGTCACACTGCTTCCTCTGCATGTGTGTTCAATGGATCTCTCGCCGAACGAAAAACTGTAGGCCATGGTTGGATGACCAGAGGTTGGTCATCCAACCATGGCCTGCTACTGGACACCCACTATTATAACGGATTAAATTTGGGGATGCATTTTAGCAACGCAGGCAAAGATACACCAGTCAAACAACCAAAGTCTCTTCGTCTCAATTCTTGATCGTGTAGCTGCGATGATTACCTCCCGTGGTGAAGGTACACAGTACTGACCTTCAAGAGTATTCATATCACTTGTATACGATACGTATTTTGCCCAATACATTGGGTTGGGATAATTTACATACTTCTTGGTGTTACAGTTTTAATGGCTAGTAGTGTATGATGGTAGTTTATTCCTGGAATATGTGCATATCGTTCATATGTGGCAAATGTATTATGATTTTTTCCTTATAAAATATATTCTTGAAAATTGCAAAATATCAAGAGACATCTTCAAAAAAAGAATGATTATTACTGTAGACACATTGTTGATGTGATATTATATCTGGTTTTCCTTTTTTTTCCTGCTCACAATGCTGAGAAATTTATTACACAGTCTAATCTGCTAAAATGAAATTATTTCCTTTCCTATTTTTCCTATCACTCAAAGTTAATGTAAAATTTATCTTGTATGATTTTATCAACCTGATACCCTTCTCCAAACACTTATTTTGCGAAGGACAGCCACGCTATCTAGATGATTAATCAAAAATAGGTCTGTCACTTGTATAATTATTTCTTTCAAATACTGGAATGTCATGGAATGAAGAGGTTCGGGCAGTTCATACCAATGGGGTCTTCATAGCTATTGAGGTTGAAGCGAGGTAAGAAGCAGCATCGGAATACAAGGACGTGGGAAGCGGGAAACCCCCTTATAAAGTCTACCTACCATTGAAATTGTCCGGCACGATTCCCATGTGTGAAAATCGGAAAGCAGCCCAGCAAGAATCGAGCCCGATTTGTTTTGGTGGGTGGCGAGCGTTCTAGCTGCTGCTCCCAAGCATGACTTCCCTTTAGAGACTGGCCGAAGAGGCAAATAATGTCCGTTGTCTCACTGAAAAACTTTTTTTTTTTCAAGTTACTTCTTGGTACACACCATCAGAAAATCATAAAACTTGTGTCTTCTTAATGCCTAGCTTTTGTGTATGTTATCCAATCTTATGTTTGCCGAGTCAAAATTTCTTAGAACACGCGGATGTCTATCACCCCACAGATGACCCACATGATAACACCCCCCTTAATTTACCTGAACCTTATGAATGACGAATTTCATGTTTATCAATTCTGCTCCTTCTTTCCTTTCGTTTTACTTCGATCTGGAATAACAAGTACATGTAGCATCTAAAGTTTACTTATTGATTCACTGCGAACAAATCTAAAAATACTGGGGATAGAAATAGCTCATTTGACGGTCTCTGATATTACTGTCAAAGCCATTCAAATTTTGTCTCAGTGGTAACAAGTACATTTTTTTAAATTTATCGTTTTCCCATCATGAATTTGCCATAAATATATTATCTTTCTCATTCTTCAATTTCTTAGTCAGGTAACTGATAAATTTTTATGCATTTACCAAGAATTTCAGTCAACCATAGATCAGGCTGAATAACTGCAACGTCTCTACCAACATGAATTTCATCTAGGGCTTCAAAATTACAGGCATATTCCACGCAAATGCCTTTTATCCTTTTCTATAATAAAGATGATGTGTTGGTTATGTTACTTTACCCCCAACCTGTCCATGTATTAATGTTTTGCGTCCAATGTGTTCATATCTCATGTCTCAACCTGCCTGTGATATTTTTTATATGTTAGTGTTGTGAGCAAGGATCTATAAAACAACGTACTTGTTCCTCCTGTTAGGATTCGACAGGGGGAGTCTTAAATAAATCAATTTTACTAAGAGTTGAACAGTAAAGAATTTCGTGACAAATTATTGATACATATTTACCTTCACAAATTGCACATTTTAGAGCAGCACTTCACCATTATTTTATATGATAAATGTTAAGGCAAGCAGAGCAGAACTTCTTAGCTCTTTGGTAAGTGAACCGAATATGGTCTAGACAAGGTTTTGAAATATTAACACGCGTATTTTAATAAAATGTTAAAATATTTATTAATAATTTAAGATATTTTATTAGACACCCTTCAAAAATTTTTGAGCCCTCTTGCAGAAATGTGTGATTTGAAATTTAAAATTATTGTGAATATATTTTATGTATGTAATACAGCCTAGTGGTACTAATATGTCCAAATTACCTTAGCATGTTACTCCACGCAAACAAAGTCACGCATTAAAAAAATGTTCGCAGTTAAAATTACACTTTTCAGGTCTAAATTATCTATAATTGCTTTATCTGATAGTTATCAATATAAATTGGAGCCCTTTCATAAGATGTTCATGCACGAATACTATCCAAAATAATGTACAATTTCAAACATTTGCATTTTTTAATATATTTTTATAAAGAGAAAATGAAAATTAGTATTTAACAAACTAAATTTATCTATTATGGGCTATCAGTATAATTATCGGTGTTATATTGCAATGTATTTTAAATGTGCGGCTGGGTGGCTGGCGGTTTTCGTCTAAACACGGACGCACTTGGCACACTTTGGCTCGACTCGGGAGGTACTCTGAAGCTGTCCACTTAGGATTGTCGAACGAACCTCAAGTTGCTTGGTAGTCACACTCACTAATTCTTCAAACATATGTTTGTTTCTGATAGTTATATTGGTTTTATATGCATAGGGTATGTCAAATCGTAAATACGTCATTATTATTCGATTTTTAAATTATTGATAATTATAAAGTTATTTATTTATTTTGTATTTTGCCGAAGTTATACATAAATTATTGGGAAAACATGAAAAAGTCTCTCATTCAAATAACTACATTTCCAGCCCCCTCTCCTGAAGGCTAACTAATACACGATGCCAGAATCTGCCAATTATTCACTGCCTCGACAAATTTGTAAGCATAAGATACTACTCACAATTTGTTTATTTATGTATATATGTATAAAACTAATAGTGACCACATGCACGAGTATGTTATAATCGTGGTATAGAGCAGCATCTACCATCACTTTTGCAGGCTTGATTGGCATTAATTAAACTGCCAATACTTCCAGGTCAGGAGACTTGGATTGCATGAGTATTACAAACAGTCATTACTTTTCTGTTCTTCTTGACCATCAACCCACCAATCATTCGATTATTCCATCGGTGTTTTGATCAATCCATTATTAATCCAATCAATGCATAAATCTTTCACAATCTTCGCCATTACTCCCCAATATTTCAATCTTTCCATCAATCTTTCAATATTTCCATTAATTTTTCAATCTTTCCATCAATCTTTCAATTTTTCCATTTATATTTTGCAATCTTTACATCAATCTTTCACAATCATTCCATAAATTTTTCAATTTTCCCATTAATCTCAGACCCGCTATAAGAACAACTAAGAGCTCTTATACAGCCATAATCATACAGTGTTATTCTCAGTTATACCGAAAATTATTTGGGTTGTTATTCACCACAATAAGATATGTCGAAAACATACTATTTATGACCTAAATCTATTCCCAAGGGCAGCTCACTACTATGGAAATGCTACAGTGGAAAACTTTTATTTACAATAATTAAAAATATACTGTATTTGGGACGATGTGATGCTGCATTTTTTGTGATAGTATAGGGTTATGCAGGTATGCGACTATTTATTACTGAAAACAATCTCTGTTATACGTAGAAAAAAGAGGGGTTACCGTCCGGTTTTACCATTGTATAATAGGTGTTCGTAACGAATTACTGTAGGTATGTTGATAATTATACACACCAAAGGCCAAAAAATGTTTCCTTGGTTGTAACACACCCGTGGTTAGGAAAATTTTGAGATAACATTCCACAAATTTAAAGAGATGCGTGAGAATGCTTGCTGGTTCAGCAACATGGTTCAACACCAACAACTGGTACAAATACTTTGTGTTTTGGCCAACGCAAGGGCAGGTGATGTGATGAGTATTTGCAAAGCTAAGGCATGAGGGAGTCGCGTGTGCAGTGTGGGTTATACAACATCACTACTAATAGTGCTGTTTACATGGGCGGAACTCACCAAAATGGTTCATATGTTAGAGCAGCACATGAAAATAGCTGTGCCGCATGCCAAATTTAGCATGAGCGGCACCAAAACTAATGTGTTCCGCATCATACAACATCTGTTATGTTAATCGGCGTCTACGGGAAAGGAGATCGCTTACTAGAGCTGACGTTACACGGTCGTGCTCTTAATGTGATGACATCTGCCTTAGTGGAAGTGGTTATACGGTGAGTGTAGCGGAATAGAGCAATCAGCAGATCTGCTATTGCGCACACAATGCGATCGAGTCGAGCAAATGTGTTGCATGTGCATCACGAGCAGTTACTCTTCCTTCAGCGTCGGCAACAGGTTCAAGTAATGATATCTCTTGAATACCCGCAATGCTCACAATTGGTTCATTGGTACCTCAGGCATATTAAAGCTTAAACTAAGTACGGGAAATAGTCTTTTTTTACCCACGAAGCATGCTCATGTGAGTCACGTTATAAGTATTTGGGGAACGACACGAATCTACATGGCACATTTCGACCTGGGCATCAAGAAAAATCAGGTGCACGTATGGGCGTATATTATCCAGAAACGCTTGATTCCGTAACACATTTAAACCAAGACAATTAAATGCAAAAATTCACGGCATTTTCCTCGTGACGGCATTGCCAGAAATACTGGAGGTTGCAATAAAGACCGTAGGGGAGGCCATGTGCATTCAACATGATTTTGCGACCCCCTATTTCGGCGTAGCTGTGCGCGACTATCTGAACGCCAGGTTCGCAGACTCTTGAATATGGCACAGCAGTCAGTTGGTGGCTGCCATGCTCACCTCATCTCTCAGTTCTGGACTGCTGACAGGCGCCTACTTTCATATCCTGATGAAGAGCATGTACGATATAGTGACTCAAATCTCCGTCGCCTCTGGGCACATCGCAGCCAAGAACGGAATACTTCCCCATGTGCGTCAATCACTGGCATGCTGGCGCACTCTTTCGAAGTCAGTGGTGCACTTTTCAGCTTATACTGTGTATGGTAGGGTCCGAGGAAATTCAAACATGTGTCCGTAGTAGTTTCATTGATTGCATTTGGTCAATCTGTTGTAGAAGAACATTTATCAATAAACATGTCTGAAATTGATTTTAGAATTGGTAATTTGATAAGGTACTCTCGTCATCTACGATATAACAAGTGCAGAAGTACAAAGGGATGTACTATGACGACCATTAAGTACACACATGTTGCAGAATGCGTGTGTTAAATGTGATGGCAAATTAGTAGGTATTCTCACGGACTCCTTCAAATTTGTGTGCCATTATATCAAAAATTGCCCGACAAATCGATAATATTATACTTTACGTTAAAACAGAAATAAAACAAATTTTTATAGTATTCACAAATGTTAACTTATACATTAAACTCAATGTCAAAATACACTGAATAGTCAAACAAATGGTATAGGCGTGCGTATGCAAATAAGAGAGTTATGGAAGCAATCAGAGTAGCACGATACGGTCGGTAGCTAGATCGGTTACGGCTGCTACAATGGCAGGCTATCAAGATGTAAGTGAGTTTGAACGTGGTGTTATAGTCGGCGCACATGAGATGGGACATAGCATCTCCTAGGTAGCGATAACATTTGGATGTTCGCGTACGACCATTTCACGAGTGTACCGTGAATATCGGGAATCCGGTGAAACATCACATCTCTGACATCACTGTGGCCGGAAAAAGATCGTGAAAGAACGGGACAAACTATGACTGATGTTAATCATTAAACGTGACAGACTTACAACCCTTTCTCAAATTGGCATAGATTGCATTTGTGGACTGACCTGCAGGATTCATGGTGTGAATTGCCTCCTGCATAACTTCAGACATTAGTCGAGTCCATGCCACGTCGTCTTGCGGCACTTCTACGGGATCGGGAGGGGGAGGGGGCTACACGATATTAGGCAGGTGTACCAGTTGTTTTGGCTCTTCAGTGTTATTAACCACGTTCCTTCCATGGTAATAGTTTAACTATTCATATTAGTAAAATGATAATGATGAGTCTGGGGCATCAGCATTTGGCGTATGTTCTAGGCGCCATCTGGTTGCCATCTTGGATGTGACATTGGCCTTTAATCCTAAAATAAAACCAAATCTAAAAAATGCACATAATTTCAAAAAATGTATCAACAAATTAAAAAAAAGTATTGCAAAAAGACAAAAAAAATTATTAAAAAATTTATTATAAAATTTATTTACAAAAAGTTACATTTCGGGGCGTCCCCGACACCTCCTTTTGAAATATTAATTCTGCTATCATTGTAGGTTCAGTCCACCATATTGGCAGGTGTCACAGCCGTTGTCTGCCATTTTGGTCGATGCAGTCTACCATCTTGATAGGTGAAGTCAGCCGTCTTGATAGGTATCACAGTCACCATCCACCATCTTAGTTTTTTTTATTTGTACTTTTTTTATGAATGACTGTAATTTTTCTCACCTTCGTTCGAACAACAGGTTGGTTTTCTTGTTTGTCATTTGTTTTGCAGTGCTTGTGCTGTCCTCAGTACCACACCCATCTCACGACTTACCTTCACCACTCACCCCTACCAATATCTTTTATTGACCAATTGCCACACCCATTTTTTTTTATTCTCTTGTTACTAGAGGGTTTTCGGAAACCTTCGCTCCGGCCAATCGGCAACCTACTTTAAACGCGAGCGCAGACAAATTTTTCCCTTAAAAACTCTTTTTAAGAGACCCATTGAGCTCCCTCGTGAAAGCTGTCATTTTTCTCGCTCTTAGAAATGTGTGTGTTATGTCTGAGCGGCCATAAAATCTTTTCGGCAATTTTGGCATTTGGAATGGTGCAGTTGCTACCTGTCTTGAATAAATGCGGCGAGTTACCATGCCGAACNTTTCGGCAATTTTGGCATTTGGAATGGTGCAGTTGCTACCTGTCTTGAATAAATGCGGCGAGTTACCATGCCGAACGAATTTCTGCTGTTCTACGCTAAATATGAAATTTTGGCTGTATTCAAGGCTATGCTGGCCCACTTACAGCAGGACGAAGACATATATGACTGCCTCCCGTGCAAAGGAGTGTTTCTAGGGCTGCATCACAACGATTCGCAACATGTAGCATCGCAGGGATTGGTGCAAAGCCCACCGGGCAGCCCTCGCATTGTCAGTGCCTGTGGAAGACGACGTTCCCGTAGATGACGCCTTCCCTGTAGAAGACGACGTCCCTATGCAAGATATCTTCTTGCAAGCTGTACTCGTGGAAGATGCAACATTTCAAGAAATGTACTGGCAAGCACTTAAAGGCGAGGAAAACAACGAAGAAAAGAGGTCCATTATATGTAGGGACTTCAATGAAGTTTTAAATGAAATTGTAGAAAATGCTTTAAATTCTGTGTGTGCATGGAAACTTAATTTTTTCATATAACAAAAATAGTATGAACAGTTTTGCAACATCCAATGTTTTCGCTCTTTGGACTCGTAAACCATCAAGCTGTTTGCCATCTTGAAGACTAGCAAACCAAAGTTTTCACTTTTTTACCGCCATGCCCATGGAAGCACTTTGACGGCACCATGCAACAGGCATGTCGCCTACAGGCATACGAAACACATTGACTAAGATGGGACGAGGGAAATAATCCATACGAGGAATTCCCTTTTACCCTGTGTATGTGTTTCGAAGACGCGAAGAGTCAGCGATTCGCAATGCGTCCCCAACGGAACGAGCTATATAGATCTCCACATGCATGTGCCCTGCCTCCCGTTTCGACAGCTCGTCAATGACGTACGTCGCAAGACTTCAAAAGCGAAAAATTAAAGCTCTTGCTGTGATCCGTGCAATACTGAAGCTCTAAGATTGTGGAGTTATGATAACCCATGGTATGTACATTAAAAAAAGGAAAATGAGGCACCCATGGTGAAATAAAAAAATATTAAGTGTGTGTACTGCTATACATGACTCAGAGAACTTACGTAGAACTCAACACTGCAAAACTTCAAGCTGCTTAAAATGATTTCGTGAAAGAATTTTTTAAATTAGTGAAAAACGCAGCTTTCGGAAAATTGATGGAAATAAGAGCAAACATTAATAAATGAAGCTAGTTTGCTGTGACAAGCGACTAAAGAAACTAATGGCAAAACTAACATTCTTAGATCCAACAATTTACGAACGAAATCTTGCCCTCCTCCATCTGCAGTACGAATTCATACTTTTTGACAAACCCATATATGCAGGTTAAGCGGTACTCGACTTGCCGAAAACTCTCATGTATAGATTCCATTACAACGTGATAAAGACTAGGTATGGAGACGACATCGAGCTCCTGTATATGAATACCGACTCGTTCCTGTTCGAGATCAGAACCCAGGTACTCTACAACGAAATGGTCGCGGATGCAAGGTTCTTTGACACCAGCAGCTACCTAACGGCTCACGAGTGCTTCGAGTCTGCAAACAGGAAAGTGGTTCAGAAATTGAAGGATTAGTGTGATGGGTCAATCATGGCCGAATTTGTAGGCGTCAGAGAAAATTTTTATTAGTACAATGTGATGGAAAAGTCACAAAATGTACCAAGGGAATTCAACATTTCATAGTAAAAAATTTCATTAATTTTAACTATTTCATATCTGTTCTGGAGCAGCACCTTACGATGCGAGTTAATGGCCGCACTATACGAACACACAAACACGAATTGTTTTCAGAATGTATTAATAAGATGGCCCTGATATGGATGGACGATAAGAGGCAGCTACAGGAAAACGGAATACACACACAATCGTAAAGGGTACAATGAGACACATATATATATATATACATTATATTCCCATTATTTATGTGAATATAGCGATACACAAAGTTCACGGTTTTTTTCCCTTTCTATGTAGCTGCTTATCGATCAGCCATACACATCGATGATGTAGTTGGAAAGGGGATCAACATGCTATATAATGCACGTTGCTTCCTGGGAGAGGGTGAATGAGGCCGGGATGCAAGGGCAGTTCCTCACCTCGGGGGTGTCAAATCTGAAGCGATTTCCCTCCCTATTATCCCCCGACAAAATAAATGCGATCATCATAAAGGGCTAATGCGATCCACTACAATGAGATGTGCTTGCCATTTTTGTTTCTGTAATTTCATATTCGCAGTCACAGATACATAGGGGTTATGTGTCAACCTTAAACCTCCGACCAGGGTATTAAGTCAATTATCTGCGGAAGTCGTATTACTTTCCATCCTAACCATCACCTCCGCAAAATCTGGTTTTTCTGGCATTTTATAACTTTATTCTATATATATCTACTTATTCAGTTCCAGGTAACAGTACTTGGATAATTTTTTCTCGCTGGTTCTTCGAACAGTTTGGGTTTTTCGTTTTTCGCTGCTTATGTCTGCAAGATACTTGATTAAGGTGTACACTTATGTTTTCACGATGGCTCCTATATAGTAATGTGAGGACATTTTTTTCTACGTTAAGTCATATTTATCGGCATTGGACTGACATTTTTTTATCGTTGGTCCTGATATTTGGTTTGTATTTTTCTTGCTAGGAGCTTCGAACGGAACATTTTTTATCGGTGTCGGTATAGTTCTGTGCCCGTGTGTGGACGTATTTTCTGTATTTATTTGTATTTTTCGGTGTTGGTACTGATCTTTTTTCACGGTTGGTGGGGCATGTACTTCTGCATCTTTATGTGAATATCTTTTCGTCGTTGTTCCTAGATTCGGCTTTAATTTGAGATGTATCGATGCTCTTCAATGATAAATGACTATGTCACTTGTTCATCGTATAGAGTATCGGGAATTATATTTCNCAATGATAAATGACTATGTCACTTGTTCATCGTATAGAGTATCGGGAATTATATTTCATTGGTTACACATTAGGCATTCTACAAACTTTTTATTGGTGGTGTCAAGAAATTTTTGTGTAGCTTATCTGTTTGTGTCAATGTTATTATGTCTTTGGCTCGTGGAGAGCGGATCATCTCTATAAGTTACTCTNGTGTAGCTTATCTGTTTGTGTCAATGTTATTATGTCTTTGGCTCGTGGAGAGCGGATCATCTCTATAAGTTACTCTATTCGGAATACTCCATTGACAGCCTTCCAGCAGCATCATTGACTAAAACAATGTATTAGGCTGTTCCAGTAGCTACTTCACCTGTGACTGCAGCACCCGCGCCACTTGCAGAGCCATCTGGTTCTTTGGCTGTGCCATCTTTAACAGAGCTCGCCCCATCGGTGGAACCATCCACGTTGGAGAAAACTTATCCATGCAATAACTGCGACAAAGAAGTTTCGCACCAACACATTGCACATTGTCATGAAATTCGTGGATGTACACTGAAGAGCCAAAAAAAACTGGTATACCTGCCTAATATCGTGTAGCCTCCCCCCCNTAACAAATTTTTCTGCAATCATATAAGGTCGTGCACAGTGTTAAACTGCGTGGCTCAATGATTCTTCAGTGCCAGTTCTGTAAGAAAGAGATCCTACAAACTTCATCATTGCTGTGATAAAATGCAATAACCATCATTTCTCTCTTCCTTCCCCGCCTACATCATTACATATGCACTACCAACATCAGTTCCTGTAGTACCTTTGGGTGAGCCGAAACCTCCTGGGTCCAGCACTGTACTACCAGCCTATCGGTGCCGCTTTTACTGCACGGAGTTTGCATCGAAACTCTCCCTGCGTCACCATGAAGTTCACGAGTGTACGATAGCTTGGTTTCGTTTATAACTGGTGTCAGTTGATTCGAAGACGGTGAATAGAAAAAAAGAAGCAGATGTAGATTTTACCCAAGCAAATATGTTTTAGAAATAATTGCGTGTTTAATTGTTCCTTGTTTGAAATACAAATGTATGGACTTTAAAATACAAAATGCAGTTAAGGATACAATATTTGTTTAACGTAAAATTGTATTTAATTAGCTATAAAATGAAAATTTCCTTTTTTTAATAATTGGTCTTAAAATTTTTAATGGTGGGGCGGAAAGGGTGGAGTGAATGCGAGTTATTAGTCAATGAGAAATATTGGTGCGGATGGAGGGGGTCAGTCGTCTGCTGGGTCTGGTGCTGGAGGCAGCACCAGCAATGTAAAACTAATTACAAACGAAAAAACAAAGAAGGGCATCGAACGAAGGTCAGAGACAAACTCCAGTAATGTATCAACAAATGACAAACTAAAAAAAAAAAAGATTTAGGTTTAATACAATGGAGGTACCATACAAATTCCATTAATGTTTAAACAAATGACAAACTAAGAAACAAGATGGCGGTTGAACGAAGATGAGAGACAAACTCCAGTAATATATAAACAAATGAAAATTGAAAAAACAAGACGGCGGATGGTGGTTGTGACACTTACCAAGATGGTGGACTGCGCCAAGCAAAATGGCGGATGGTGGCTGTGACGCCAACCAAAATGGTGGACTGCACCAACCAAGATGGCTGAATGAGTATGGGTTGAAAGGGGTGTGGGAAAACTGCAGAAATGTATTTTGTTTTAATTACATTTTTAATAATATTACAATATTTTTAGTATAATTTTAATACATTTCTTATATTTGGAATTTTTCTGTATTCTGTAAGATTGTTTTTTATTTTTTATTTTATGGGATTTTTGGGTTATTGGTCAAGGACACATTGATTCAAGATGGCGGCTTGCTGGCGCTTATTTTCTACGCCAGAAGATGGCAGGCGGCTGGCGCCTAGCTCCTACTTCAGACGCCAGTGCCACAGACTCATCGTAATCATACTACTCATATTCCAGCCAATGTGAGTTAAAATATATGCAGACATGGGATAAGATATATGTATTTTTAAAGTAATTTTCGAAAGCTCTCAAGCAACTGTCAGTTGCGTGTAACCTCATTATCACTGACACTATACCAATTACACATTTTTTTTACAGCATTGATTATTATTTTTGTATAGTTGTTTCCGACATTGCTCAAGCAGGTAAAGTTCAAGTGTAGCTGTGCGCGTGTGGGCGAAGTGCGCCGCGCGGCATCAGTAGGCGAGAGCAAGATGTTCCAGAAATGGCGTTGTAATATGATTAATGAACGTGGTCGGCGAGGGTGAAGTCCAGGCGTCGCCCTCACAAAGGCGCGCCACCCCATGGCCGTTGCCAACCCCTAACTGAATTATTTAAAAGCCATCACGCTTCACGTCGCGATCATGTTCGGACCGAAGCTCCTCTCGCCTCCCGCAGTGTCGACCAGTCACCGAGTCCGCAGATGCAGACAGTGGACCAGAGAGCACATCTGTGCTGCACTGACCTGCCACACAACACAATCCCAGCTACCTATGCCAACTACAACTACTGACTGCAGGCCAAGTGGCTGCAGCGTCAGCATACTGCACGAGAGGTCGCGAGTTCCAGTCTCGGACAAAGTAGTTGTCAAGCCTCAGGTAGGGAGACGCAGGTTAAGCTTGTCACGCAGCGCACAGTAGAAGGCGGAGATGACCTGATATCACCGAACCTGACTTGACACTACTACGGTGGGTATGTGCCACAGCAATCGTACCTTAGTGTGCAGCAGAGCAGCCATAGATTGTATATTGGCTGTCAGAGAGAAGATATTTGTCAAATAATTTATAACTTTAGTATAGCTGGTTGACAAGATACTCAAAGTAGCGTTTATATTTCACCACTATAATACATTGTCAGAGGTGAAAGCGAAAACGTGCTTCGCCTAAATAAAGTTTAACATGGCAGCATGGCAAGAAAGAGTAATACCACCAAGAAGCAAGAGAGAAGCTATTGTAATGAAGAAATCGTTCATGCGTTATTTCTGTTCACGACACGGCGATATACCGTGAGAGTGGAATATAATTTAATGAAAATATAACACAAACATTCATATGTTTGNACGCAGCGCACAGTAGAAGGCGGAGATGACCTGATATCACCGAACCTGACTTGACACTACTACGGTGGGTATGTGCCACAGCAATCGTACCTTAGTGTGCAGCAGAGCAGCCATAGATTGTATATTGGCTGTCAGAGAGAAGATATTTGTCAAATAATTTATAACTTTAGTATAGCTGGTTGACAAGATACTCAAAGTAGCGTTTATATTTCACCACTATAATACATTGTCAGAGGTGAAAGCGAAAACATGCTTCGCCTAAATAAAGTTTAACATGACAGCATGGCAAGAAAGAGAAATACCACCAAGAAGCAAGAGAGAAGCTATTGAAATGAAGAAATCGTTCATGCGTTATTTCTGTTCACGACACGGCGATATACCGTGAGAGTGGAATATAATTTAATGAAAATATAACACAAACATTCGTATGTTTGTGTATAATTTCCAGATATCGCTTAATGTTGTATACATAAAGTTAGTAAGAATAGTACAATAAAGCTACTTTTGCTTTTTTGTAACAAAGAGAGCTAAGCCAGAGCAGTTAAAAAGTATGTTTACATGGAAAACTTTTATATATTCTGAGAATGACAATCGTGGTTCTTTAAAAAAACCAAACAAGAATGGCACATACTTATAACAAAATAAGAAGAGTTAAATTAATATGTATTTAACAGATTCAATTGCACATTCTGCTTCAATTTATTTCCATGTATTAACTTTAAGTCTACTAACAGAAATAATTTATTGTCTGTTTCATACAACACTATGTTATTGCATTGCTTTTTTCTGCCGGAACACATCGGAACATCCTTCCTTCACCTTTACCGATTAAAATAAAGGTTTATTTTAATGAACAAACAAGAATTAAAGTAAGGATATGCAGCGATTCGGTACTTCGGTGTTNCACATACTTATAACAAAATAAGAAGAGTTAAATTAATATGTATTTAACAGATTCAATTGCACATTCTGCTTCAATTTATTTCCATGTATTAACTTTAAGTCTACTAACAGAAATAATTTATTGTCTGTTTCATACAACACTATGTTATTGCATTGCTTTTTTCTGCCGGAACACATCGGAACATCCTTCCTTCACCTTTACCGATTAAAATAAAGGTTTATTTTAATGAACAAACAAGAATTAAAGTAAGGATATGCAGTGATTCGGTACTTCGGTGTTTTCCAGGCTTAAGCTGTCTTCTGGGTTGCATAGTTCTCCTTATTTGAGAATGACAACTGTTCCCAGGCCATCAAAATCATATCGTGCCAAAATAAAAATTGCTATTGTAATTGCTATTGCCATATTAATTTCTTCGATTTATTTTTTATGATAGCAGCACATTTATAGCCTACTTTCCTTTGGAATATTGATATGAAATCACCCGACTATCTGTGTGGGTAATATATCTTCCCCGTTTATAACTTATGAAATATTGTAGTATTATGTTGCCTCTAATGAACGTCACGATGATGCAACATTTTATGAAAACACACCTTGTATATTTATAAAGTTCTGCTTATTCTAACTTGTGAGAGTAAATGCAACAATATGCGAGTTATGCTTCGCCAGACCGAAGTTGCGCAAGCTGACACATTGGGAGCTCTTAATTGGCTGAGCTGCAGACAGCTGCAGAGACCACCCACCTCCCCTTTCATTTATCATTTATCACCTCACGTCATGCAATCTCCTTTACCAGAGTACAATTAAGGCAACGCGTAATTTGAAGTGTGGCAATTATCAAAACCTGATTGTAATGACTTACCTCAAATGTGGATGTTATACAGTTGTACTGCACTCCCTTTTATTTGCAATATTTCAGACGTAAATCAATATATAAAACGTATGCAAATCGCGTTGATTACAAAAAGGATTAATAATACACCATTGTGTTCATGTATACAATAGACTTAAAAAAACATAAATTTAGCGAATTTCAGCGAGAAAGCCTAATCATGTTATTGTACCTTGCCAACTTCTAATAATTAATACATTCAGTTAGAATATAATGTATGGAAAAAAACCAATACGCTGTATGAATCAACTTAATTTCCTCGCTATTTTCTCTTCTGAACGATTACCAGATCAAGAATGGTCTTTAATAATTTGTTTTGAAATAGAATTTTCCACAACGCATTCATTTATGAAAAAATTTAATATTTTCCAAAAAAGGTATCTTATATCGGCAAGAATAATACGTAATATACTTAATATATGGAGATCAGATTAATATAATAATGTTTCTGCAAGAACATTACATGTACATTACATAACTTAATTAGATGCATGATTCGCGTAAAAGAATGACTATATCTCGACCATTCAAACGGCAATTTATGGGGGAGCCTTAGGGCCCTAAGTAGGAGGGGTCTTCAAAGGTGTCCATTTTAAGAAGTAATAAATTATTGTTATCTAATACGATTGTTATTCATTTATGTAAGTGAATTTTTTAATAGACCTAACTGATAACATGTTCATTAGTATGAACCCTACTACATTAGATTTTATCTTGCAGATTTCCGTGTCGAAACCACAGCGTATGAAGTGGAATGAGGATCATTTCGTAAGCGCCATTTCTCTAGTGACGAAAAATCATGGGACTAAAGAAAGCATTCAAAAGCACACGATATCCCGAGACCGACATTACAAATGTATGTAAATAATAGCTTTCTTTATACTATAGATGCTATGGCAACAACCTTGGGAAGAAGAGCTCTTATGTCAAAGGAAATTAAGGATAGTCTGTTTAAATACTCTATTGGTATGGGTTGGAGATATTTTATTTTAATGGCTGCTAATTTTCGCCGCTTAGCTTACCAGTTGGCTATTATAAATGGCATTCCACGTCCAATTTCGAATGATAAAGCAGCAACTGGTGAAAAGTGATTAGAGGGATTTTTTAAAAGACATAGCATACCCACTCTCTCTTATAACACCACAGGGAATTTATGCTGCTAGAGTGAAGGCGTTCTCCCTAAAAAATATGTCCATTTATTTTCTATTATCGAGCCAGAAATTGTAAAAATCAACCATTAACTTGGCACATTGAACAATTTCAACGAAACAGGGATAACTATAGTACAAGGCAAACACCAGACAGTTTTAAGTTGCAAAGGGAAAAAACAAGTCACTGTTTTGACATCTGCCAAAACGGGAAAATTATGCACTGTCATCAAGTAAATGAATGCAGCATTATCATTATTCCACCCTAGCATGGGTGGAAAAACGGAAAAACATGAAGCTTGAGTTAATGTATGGGACACCACCAGGTGCAGTCGTAGCTTGTCATCCTTCTGGGTGGACTCAAGAACACATACTCACCCATTAATTTCAGCATTTTCTAAATGTGCGAAAGAAACTGAATATGACCCGGTTGTATAACTGTTCTATGGGCATTATTCTCACACAGTGAACGTGGTTGCGATTGACATGGCAAGATACAACCATGCTATCCTCCGCACTCAACACAATAAATGCAGCTACTAGATGTGGCTTTCATGAGTCCATTTAAGGTCTTCTATAATCATGAAATAAGCACATGGCTGAAAAAATTATCCTGGGCGTGTAATTACACATTACCAGGTGGCTCAATTGATGAGGAAGACTTATCTACGAGCTGTTTCAGCTGAAACAGCTGTCAATGGTTTCAAAACGACTGGCTTGTGTGCTCTGAACAAAAACATATTTCGAGACCATGAGTTCTCTATTCTTGATCAAAACAATGATGTTGTAGAGAAAGAATTTCCTGTTCAGAACGGCGCTGGATCGCCTTCAACAGTCATCCTCCTTACTGACATATCTCCACTTCCAACATTTTAGAACAAACAGGGAACAAAGGGGATCCGCAGACAAGGTACTGCAGCCATCAGTGTACATGAACAAGCTGAAGAGTTTGCAGAGAGAGTCTGCCTCTAAACATGCAGCAAAATAGCTGTGAAGAGAAAATTAATAATGTCTGAGACAGTGACAACGAAGCGGACTGCACACAAGAAAAATGTCAGCACTGATTCAACTGACTCAGAATCTGATGTTGACGACCTTATAACCAACGTTACAGACGATCATAAGAACCCCAATTGTGAGAGTAGTGATGATGCCGAGTGTGTATATTGCGGTGGACTTTTCTCTGAAGACAGAGGAGGGAAGAAGTGGGTCCAGTGCATTCGGTGCAGAATGCGGTGTCATTCATACTTTACAGTTAGGTCAGGACAAATCTGTTTCATTTGTGACAGATGCCTGAATTGCTAATCAAGCATAATGAAAACGATTTCCTTTGTTTCAAATAGCATTTGTANAGCATTTGCAGGACCTCATAATAGGCCATATGACTTCCCAATACGGGCCACTGTATATGTTCAAATAGAGTGTTTTATTTGCAGTGAATATGAAATTGTCGAAGTTAGTGCAGTATAATGATGTGCAGAATAGATGATTAATTAACATTAATCAATATTCTTTAAATTATTTTAAACTGTAAATATTTTAATTTCAAAAAAGGAGCCCATATTTGGCGGGTTTCCCCGAGCAGTGCCAGAATGCAAGGGCAGAGGAAAAGAAAGATCTCCGAGAAAACCCGCCAACCAGTGGCATAGTACGGCACAATTCCCAAATGCAAAAATCCGGGAGTGACCTCGCTGGGAATAGGACCATGTTCGGCCAATTAGAATGCAAGTAGTCTAACTACTACACAACCGTGGCCCCTGCATATAATTTGAAAATTCATCCTTGAGAAACATAGATTTTTATGATTCACGTGTGGTTTAATATCAATTTAAACTGAAACTTAGTTCTTGTAGTGGTACTGCTTATTTTAAAAACCTACACTACTCTTACAATAAATAAAAAAAACAGTTATAATAATTTAGCTTCAAAAATATTCATTAAATAATTAATATATAATAAAATATAATATTTGCCTAGGACATAACGTTATTTAAAACTAATCTCGTCACTGCGAATTCCACAGGGACAGCTAGGCAGGTATTTCTGAATATTAAAGCGATATGACTTTAATATAAATGTTATATATATTTAATTGCAAGCCATAATAGACTTAGAGGGAGTGATAGTCAGAGGTGACATATAATTATCGTGAGTTATGTGTTAATATTTGTGAAAAGTGCTAAATCAATCGACCAGCTGCAAAGAAGCGTAACCCATTAGCTAGCATTTCCTTTGGATTTGAACTTGTTTTATAGCCGTCATTGCTATAACCGGGAACAAGTGTATACCTTTTGACAAGGCTGGCACGCGAAAATGTATTAAAGAAAAAAATGTAATGTTGTTATTTTCTGTCGTTGTTTCGCGCTGTGGAAATGATATAATACCCACTTCTATTTTGCCACCCAATACGTATTTTCCCTGTGGTTTGCATATAATAAATATCGTAATACGACTATTTATGAGAGCATTTTATATTGGTGATAAATTATTCAGACTTCGCATGCATGCAAATTTTACGGGTTTTTATGCTTTAGAGATATAGCGAAAATATTCACGGTAATAGCATTTAGTTGTATTTCATTAATATTTGTATGGAAACTTTTTCTCCGAGAGCTAACTCTGACGTGAAATTTTAAATTATGGGTCTAGCCAAAAAAATATCTTATACTCCGTTATACAAGACGATTGTAAAGTCGCTTTAAAGTATTTAAGATGTATATACAATTATTGAACAGACTTGCGATATTTCATCCAATGCACAACTAAAACCGCAGACTTAAAATTTGGGACCAAATTTCTTTCCACACGCAGTGTATTATCTCCGGTCTCTCTTCGGCAACTGCAGCCGTAATAGGTGTTTGAAGTTCAGCCACATTATGTAGGTTAGGGTGTCACGTACACTATGTTTTAACTATAAACCGACAGGGAAAATATCAAATAATGTTTGGTAGGTGGAACGCTCTGGTCAAGCTATCGGTGCGGCTCTACCAATCCAATGACCTCAGAATGTGCTAGTAATGGTCGTTTTCATGGAAAAGAAAAACCTCTACACTTCNTCGGTGCGGCTCTACCAATCCAATGACCTCAGAATGTGCTAGTAATGGTCGTTTTCATGGAAAGGAAAAACCTCTACACTTCATATTTCCTAAGATTACCAAATATATTCACTTTGAGACTGTCACGAAAACATTCCATGGAGGCACGGATATTTTCATTACCCCAAATCCTGCAGTTGTGGGTGTTGACCATGCCAGTAACACTTAATGTGATTTCGTCACTGAAAATTATCGAGCCCTGAAACATTTCGTTGTCTTCAACCCGCCACAAAATGTCAGTGCAAATTCTTTACCGTCGTGTTTATCACTTTCTGAAACGGCCTGCACAATCAATAACGGTACACGTCTCAGTGCAAACGTTTTCGCCACACAGTCGTCTGTGAAATTCTTCTTTCCATGTAAGTACGTATTGTTCACTTGCGTGGACTTCGAGTGAGGTATTTCTTAACTTTTTTACGAGAAATCTTGAGAAACACATGGCCACCCCCTTTTCAGGTTATGCGGAAGAGAACATCCCGGATGGACGAAATTCCTGTGCCACGAGTAAATAGTGGCGAGATATATTGCTGGTCAACGAGTTTTCTCTGTGTGTAATTTAATTTGAAATATGAAACAGACTATGTTTCTTTTTCTTCAAACCATAAAAAACCAAGCTTTCTCCGCACCTATGAAATTAGTCACTTTGATAACACAGGCCAAGAGCGCTCGCGGTTGCACTTTTCAGTACTACTGTAATGGCCTGTTATACTACTGTGGTACATAAACTTCGCTTACATATTTTTCATATGTATATTTCCCTAAGTAAACCTGTGAAAAATATGTAAGCAGAATTAATGTAATATAGTGCCAAATCATTTAAGAATGTTTCGTGACGCTTATAACAATTTATTTAATACACATGTTTAAGTAGAAAATAAATTGTAGCAATTCTGACGTCATATGCAATTATAATAACTGGAAAAAAATTTCAATTAATTTTGTTGTGTTTAAATAAATTAATAATGAAAAACAGAACCATTCTAAGTAATATTTTATTTATGCAGAGTTTTTGCTATAACTGCAGCGGTGTCAGAGCCATACTAAGGAAACATCTTACCGCCAGCTGGCAGTGCTTCGTTCTAACCAATCAGGACGTTTACTTTGCAGACAGTCACCTGCTTGTGTCATATTCGTCTACACGGTAGACGGCAAAGACTGGCTGACAGTACTTATTCCTCTTAGGGATTTAGAAAAAATATACATATAGCTAAATTATATTTTTTCGACAATATATTTTTATAGATTCTCGACAATTACTTGATGATATATTTCGATATCGATATTTTTAGCGATATTTCCTGAAGTAATTTTTTAGACTATTAGAAAAAGCACATTAAAACGGTGCCAAGATAATATGTTATGTTTTTAAAAAAAAATAATAATTAACCCTTGTCAATATTATTTCTATGCTGGTTGGTCCACATATTCGGCCATTGTTTACATTTCGTGCTGTCCCTCCAAAGCTTTTATTGCTTTGGTGTATTTTAATTTAAACATATTTTGTTGCGGTAGTACTTGACGTAAAGTGTGTTGATGCTCAAGGCGTCATCCTTGTCAACTGCTCGGAAGTCTTTCGTGTAACAATACAAATGGAAACACGACGAACTTGAGAGATCTTTCATAAATATACAGCAGCACATGTGGGCCCAACATTTCAAAAATAATATTAATGAAACCTCCACCCCAAAAAAAGGGTTTGCAGACCAATATTTAAAAATCTGTAATTTTATACTAGTTACAAAGAGTAACTATTTATATGTTTTTTCTTTACCACTGGTTTCTAGCAGGTACTAACTATACTTACCCAAGGAAATAATGAAAGTTGGCCGACACATTGAAATATCGATAAATTCTGAAGTTTGACGGATAAGGAGTATT
>NQII01010066.1:21993-44017 GCA_002778355.1 Clitarchus hookeri
CAGCTGACATCATACCAGCACCAACAGCAGAGTAGTTAAGTATCAAGTCGCCGCCCAGAGAAGCCCCCCTCCAACACGAAGTCGCCCCAGTTAATACGAGTAGCCAAATTAGAGTACCACACCTCGGAAGTGTTGCTGTATGTTGTTTTTCTTCAAACTCGAGACAATATAATTATCCAGTTAAGTGAAACGTCAAAAGACTACCTTATTAAAATACCCTCAACCTTCTAGGCACTTTATAGTCTATGCCTGGAGGAATCAACTACGACCCTATAAGCCACGCTGTATTCCACAGTGGCGGGGCATCAAGTTAAATAGTCACCCCCAATGTGGGGCCTAGATAAGCCCGCGTCAGTAAANATCTAGGCACCTTATAGTCTATGCCTGGAGGAATCAACTACGACCCTATAAGCCACACTGTATTCCACAGTGGCGGGGCATCAAGTTAAATAGTCACCCCCAATGTGGGGCCTAGATAAGCCCGCGTCAGTATATTTGGCTTCCCAACAGTGAGGCATCAATTCTTTCCATCGGTACAGTTTTTAAATATCACCATCCCTGTTTAGTCGGTCGTGCAGATATTGTTATCTCTGGTGCGAGTCGGATAAAGGCGATTTAATTCCACTTGATGTCGACACAACAATGGATATAATGAGTGAGATTATATATTTCAGATTATAGTATGGTTACGGCTGATAAATTTTATTATACTACGCTCACAACAATTTAATGTAACTTGCAAATCATTATGGGACGTTTTTACAATACAAGAAGGTGTACGAGCGCTGGTAGAGCGTGTCCTTTGTGTGTTGCTCGCTGCACATCCGGTTTTGAACAGTGGAATACAGGATTTGAAATTGTTAGATATTTCATGTTCTGAACAAGTTGCGTACTTTTGGAAGATCAACTACGATTGTAATCAGTCGAACGTTTTGAGATTATCAACTACAAATATTTAAAAGGAAATAATTTAGAAAAAAAAATTTGTGATTCAGTAAAACCATGTAGATTTTAATGGCCTATCGCAACACTACTTGAGTGCAAAAATTGGTGGAAGTAGTTGGACCGGTTCTTGGGATATGGCAAAGAAGACTTAGTTTCTTATTTGCCACTATCATAAATAACGTCCTAAAAAGGTTCTGTATAGGCACATGTTATGCTTATTAAAGATACGAAAATATGTCCATATATTTAATAGATATGATTAAATTATCTAAATTATNCGAGCGCTGGTAGAGCGTGTCCTTTGTGTGTTGCTCGCTACACATCCGGTTTTGAACAGTGGAATACAGGATTTGAAATTGTTAGATATTTCATGTTCTGAACGAGTTGCGTACTTTCGGAAGATCAACTACGATTGTAATCAGTCGAACGTTTTGAGATTATCAACTACAAATATTTAAAAGGAAATAATTTAAAAAAAAAAATTTGTGATTCAGTAAAACCATGTAGATTTTAATGGCCTATCGCAACACTACTTGAGTGCAAAAATTGGTGGAAGTAGTTGGACCGGTTCTCGGGATATGGCAAAGAAGACTTAGTTTCTTATTTGCCACTATCATAAATAACGTCCTAAAAAGGTTCTGTATAGGCACATGTTATGCTTATTAAAGATACGAAAATATGTCCATATATTTAATAGATATGATTAAATTATCTAAATTATTCATAATGCCTAATTTAGAAAAAAAACTGACCAACCTGAGATACGTAAGTTAACGTAGCCCACCTTAGTATTACTGATAAGACCAATTTTGTGGTGATTAGATTAATGGTACCCAAATTATAATGCAAACAATGCACTTTTTCACCTGGAAATTTTTTACTGAAACGCGGCAAATATGATCATTATAAGAACATGTGATGCTTCTAATGGATACTCTCAGTTTACAAAGTTTGATATGAATANACTGACCAACCTGAGATACGTAAGTTAACGTAGCCCACCTTAGTATTACTGATAAGACCAATTTTGTGGTGATTAGATTAATGGTACCCAAATTATAATGCAAACAATGCACTTTTTCACCTGGCAATTTTTTACTGAAACGCGGCAAATATGATCATTATAAGAACATGTGATGCTTCTAATGGATACTCTCAGTTTACAAAGTTTGATATGAATACCTGACATTGTTTAATAGGAGTGATAAAGTGATGAAATTATTCATATTGCAGCCATACTTTAAACATGGCCTACTGTAGCACTACTAGTATGCAGATTTCTGTGGGAATAGGTCGATTGGCCCCGGACATATAACAAATGCGCTCCATTTCTCCATATGGTGTTATATTCATTACATATTACATATTAAGTCGGTTGAAATTGTTTGGGACATGTGGCATACTAAGATAAAATATTAACATTTCTCTGATTTAGAAAATAGGCCATTTACAACATTAAGTGATATGAATTTAGATAGATTACAAAAGTGTATCTTATTACCTGAATTTGGTGGGCATCAGTTAATAAAATCCCAAAAAAAGGAAACAGAACCTTAATTTTTCGTGTGGCACTATCTTATAAAATGGGGAACAAAGGAGGCTCTGGGATGACAGAATTGATCACTGTAATTGATGCTGAAAGCAAACGACGTTCAGTTGAAATTTATTAAGCCTACATCGTTTAAAAAATTTAGCATATTTTTCTTAACTATTTATACCGCCGCTATTTTAAATTAATAGACTAACCCACTGAAACATGCCAAATTACACGAGCTACCATATTATATGTCAGTACCATATTCGGTAGGAATCTATTGACTTGTTTGCGAGATACCAAATTATAACTTTATTTCACGTGGCCCTAACTTGCAGAATTGCGTACAAAAGAGGCTGTGTATTTACACATTTGAAGCTTGTAAAATATAACTAAAATACAGTAAAATTGGTTGGAATTTAATAAACAGTATAGTCGATATTTCAAATACACCTAAAATTTTTATATAGCTGCCAATTAAAAATATGTGCCTTTCCATTTAAATTGCATTTATGAACATGGCTTACCATGGTATTATTTACGACAAATTCGGTAGGAATCAGTTTTGTAGTTACATAAATATAGCTTAAAACCTTTATTTTTCAAGTAGTAATATCTTACAAAATGACGCACTATTAACGTTATCCATTTACTGATTCAATTCTTACATCATGATCTGCCAATGTACCAAGTTCGTTTTAATATGTGAAATATTTACCANCTCTGCCAATGTACCAAGTTGGTTTTAATATGTGAAATATTTACCAAGATATATTGCAAGTGCATTATTAGTTGAATTTGCACGATCTTACAAAAATGCGGATTAATATTTATATAGGTTTCTTTATTTAATGCTTACAGTATGCACTGTCGACGTACAAAAATAGTTTTGAATCCGGTAAATAGTTCCCAAAATATAAAGGAAAAATGTATTTGTAATTTGTGCTCTAATCCAAAATGGCAGATTATTGAAATAATTGTGTTTTATATGCACGATTATATAATGAACTNATCTGCCAATGTACCAAGTTCGTTTTAATATGTGAAATATTTACCAAGATATATTGCAAGTGCATTATTAGTTGAATTTGCACGATCTTACAAAAATGCGGATTAATATTTATATAGGTTTCTTTATTTAATGCTTACAGTATGCACTGTCGACGTACAAAAATAGTTTTGAATCCAATGGTTCCCAAAATATAAAGGAAAAATGTATTTGTAATTTGTGCTCTAATCCAAAATGGCAGATTATTGAAATAATTGTGTTTTATATGCACGATTATATAATGAACTGCTAATATTCCAAATTTGTTTCAAATCGAATAATTGATTCCCTAGATAAAAAATAGTGGCTGCAATTTTTGAATGGCTGCCATTTTAGGAACAAGAACCAAGTACGATCGAATACTATAAAAGTTTGATCTGATTACTTAACTAAACGCAGACCTAATTTGGTTAAATTGTATTTTCGGGTTTAAAAATTATTAGAGGGAGTGTGTGCATACATTCAAGACAGACAATCAGGTGATTGCATTTCGGAAAGTAGGCTAAAAATGAATTGTTGCTTCAAACAATACTTCAGCTCGGTTATAAGAGATATATATATATATATATATGGAGGTAGAGAGAAAGAGAGCGAGAGTGATAGAGAGAGAGTGAGTGAGTAAGGTTGTTGTGGTATAACATTTTCAGTTGCTGACGTATAATCCCAATTGTGTTAAAATTTTCTAAATAAGTGTATCGTATTTCTTATGCCTACATTGTTGTACCTCTGTATCGAGATACCTGCACTTTGCCAAAAACTCCTGTGTCTTCATTTCTCCAGGACCGTTTGTAAATCGAACGACACCCTCATCTTCACATTAGAAATACCTGGCAATACACAGAACAATCCATTTTGCGTAACAATGAAGATACATTAATAAGTAAAATTGTATTATGTTTGTTTATCACGAATTTGTGAATTATTCATAAACGACTACTCTGTGTACCAAAGATATTCTCCAAAATTCGGTAGGCCCTTGACAGACGATAATGAAAGGCAATAATTTTTAACATACACTGAGCTGACAAAAGTCATGGGATAGCAATATGCAAATATACAGATGGCAGTAGTATCGCGTACAAAATGTGTAAATGGGCTGTGCATTGGTTGGGCTTTCATTTGTAGCCAAGTGATTGAAGTGAAAAGGTTTCTGACGTGATTATAGCCGCACGGCGGGAATTAACATACTTTGAACGCGGGGTGGTAGTTAGAGCAAGACGCATGGAACATTTCATTTCGGAAATGGTTAGGGAATTCAACATTCCGAGATCCACAGTGTCTAGAGTGTGCAGAGAATACCTTATTTCAGCCATAACCTCCCACCATGGACAACGCATTGGCCGACCACCTGCACTTAATGACCGAGACCAACGACGTGTGCGCAGAATGGTCAGTGTTAACAGACAAGCAACACTGCGTGAAATAATCGCACGAATCTATGTGGGACGTACGACGGACGTGTCCGTTAGGACAGTGCAGCAAACTTTGGCTGTTCTGGGCTATGCCAGCAGAAGACCGACTCGAGTGCCTTTACTAACAGCACGACATCGCCTGCAGNAAATATACAGATGGCAGTAGTATCGCGTACAAAATGTGTAAATGGGCTGTGCATTGGTTGGGCTTTCATTTGTAGTCAAGTGATTGAAGTGAAAATGTTTCTGACGTGATTATAGCCGCACGGCGGGAATTAACATACTTTGAACGCGGGGTGGTAGTTAGAGCAAGACGCATGGAACATTTCATTTCGGAAATGGTCAGGGACTTCAACATTCCGAGATCCACAGTGTCTAGAGTGTGCAGAGAATGCNACTTTGAACGCGGGGTGGTAGTTAGAGCAAGACGCATGGAACATTTCATTTCGGAAATGGTCAGGGACTTCAACATTCCGAGATCCACAGTGTCTAGAGTGTGCAGAGAATGCCTTATTTCAGCCATAACCTCCCACCATGGACAACGCATTGGCCGACCACCTGCACTTAATGACCGAGACCAACGACGTGTGCGCAGAATGGTCAGTGTTAACAGACAAGCAACACTGCGTGAAATAATCGCACGTATCTATGTGGGACGTACGACGGACGTGTCCGTTAGGACAGTGCAGCAAACTTTTGCTGTTCTGGGCTATGCCAGCAGAAGACCGACTCGAGTGCCTTTTCTAACAGCACGACATCGCCTGCAGCGCCTCTCCTGGGCTCGTGCCGTGGCTTGGTCAGGTAAGTCACGATTTCAGTTGGTAAGAGCTGATGGTAGGGTTCGAGTGTGGCGCAGATCCCACGAATCCATGGACCCAAGTTGTCAACAAGGAACTATGCAAGCTGGCGGTGGCTCAATAATGATGTCGGCTGTTTTTACATGGAATGGACGGGGTCCTCTGGTCCAACTGAACCGATCATTGACTGGAAAGGGTTATGTTCAGCTGGTTGGAGACCACCTGTAGCCGTTCATGGACTTCATGTACCCAAACCACGATGGAAGTTTTATGGATGACAAAGCGCCATGTCATCGGACCACAACAGTTTGTGATTGGTTTGAAGAACTTTCTGGAAAATTCCAGCGAATGATCTGGCCACCAAGATCGCGCGACATCAATCTCATCGAACATTTATGGGATATAATCGAGAAATCAGTTCGTGAACAAACTCTTGCACCGGCAACACTTTCGCAATTATGAACGTCTATGGAGGCAGCATGGCTCAATATTTCTGCCGGGGACTTCCAACGACTTATTAAGTCTATGCCACATCTAGTTGCTGCACTTTTCTGGGCAAAAGGAGGTCCGACACGATATTAGGAGGTATCCCATGAATTTTGTTGCCTCAGTGTATATTTCGTGATGAATCTAGTTGCCTTTAGTATGTTTTAAACGGGAACGCTTTGTTACCCCCAAATTCACCTTTACCTGGTAAAATTATCTATCCAAATTGCCCTTCTTGGAACAGTGGAAAGTTTTAATACTAAACCACATCCAATTAACGTCCTGTGGCACCATCANTCCAAATTGCCCTTCTTGGAACAGTGGAAAGTTTTAATACTAAACCACATCCAATTAACGTCCTGTGGCACCATCATATAAGTCTGTAAAACAATAATGTTGTTCCACTAGAGCCAAAGGGACAATACTATTTAAGTCTTTATGTTTCAATAAGTAAAAGCCACAATTAGGTGGAGCTTGATTATACACGTCCTATCCGTCTAAACTTCAAATAGACGCATATACGACGAAACTGTTCAGCACTTTGTCACTCTTTTGTTGCTTTTAGAAAATAAAAATAAGCATACACATTGAAAAAATGCCATAACAGACATGACATTACACTAAACAGCTGATTATTGTAGCAAAATTAATAGTTAATACTCTTAATATTTATATGTGTAGCTTACGTGGTTTCATTATTATATTTATTAAATATTTATCCCATATTTTAGCTTAAGAAAAATTTGTTTTATTAAAAAGGGAAAAACCTTGAGTAACATATTGATGGTATCATGCTCTCAAGCCTTTACTCAGTATCTGCTGCTACCAGCAAAATTGTGAACTCTTATGCAGTGTTCTAATATTCCTTATTTTTGCCTTGCATTCTTATTTCATAGAAATAGTTCACTTCGTAGCGGCAACTATTGTCCCGAGAGCAAAGTTCCCTGCATGTTTAAAATATAGTTACGAATGGAAATGAGTTATTTCGATGAAGGCGAAGATGAGAGTGTATGCAACAGTAGTTAGCATGCTAGCCCTGCAAGGCTCGCACGAAGCTAGAAAGACTAATTGTCGTTTTTAATTAACACTAGGTGGAGTGAGGCAGGGCCGAGTGGCCAGCGTGATGTCTACCGTGTCCACTGAGCCTTACTACATTTAATGAGTTCACCGTCTTGAAAGGTCAGTGACTAATGGCAGTGATCAGGCGAAAAATGGTTTAAGGACACGGCAGCTGCCTGCAATTATAATGACGTCACATCAGCAAGGAGAACTGCCAGTCCGAGAAAAATCATGCCTGATGATGTTTGCTGCGAATAAACCGTAACGACGCAACATTTTGTGTCGTAGTTTTACGTGTATGTAAACATTAAAAAATACAATTCTTGAAAAATAGCTACAAGTTGCTGCAGCAACTTCTAAGTAATTATTTAGCAACATAATTGGAGTGACGTTGGCAGCACACTGATAACAGTTTTCATGCCTAATTGCTTTATTACCTGTGCAATATAAGTATATGTGGCATGTAAAACAATTGCAAGTTACAAAGAGCATGCAGTCAAAGAGAGGCGAAGTTTATTTATGCATTATTATTATCATAAGGAGAAGGCTAGTGGAAGTAAAGAAGCTACTGGCTTTTAACCGCAAATTAAGACATTTTGAAAAACCTGAACAAGATTTGTGTTAGAATGTGTCCTTCCACTATATATAAACTGTTGCCTGACTTTTTCAATTCATGTGTCATCCAAGTTAAACAGTGCATTTGTTTGCAATGTAAGTGCGTTATTAATACGAACAGTTCGTATACGATTTCGTAGTTTTTAGCAAAACCTGCATTTAGAGAGGGCGATTCCAGGCCAAGATACCCATTCAGTTGTTTCAGCTTCTCCCCGGGTTTAGACAGTGAAGGAAAAAGGAACGTGTAAGCATGAGGTGGTGTGATGTTGCATAGAAATGTTAGGACAAAACACAAGTTTTACTTGAATAGCCGCGCTTCTTCCAACTTACATTCGCCGTACGTGTCTAGTAGTGCGAAAGCGAGTCTTTCTAGCATTTGTGAGGGCATAGTGTCTTCCTGGTAAGATGCAATTCGAACTGTTTTCATAAGTAATTTCCCATCAATACAGCTAATAGAGCCCTGGTGTGGGAAACTCGGTTTTTTACAAAAAGAATTATAATTCGGTTCAGTAGTGACCTCATAAATATCATTGTTTGACTATTTGTTTTGTAACTCATCAGAGCGACATTTTGTTTGGGAATTGTACTCTGTACGACTACATTCTATATAACTGTGACAAGTAGATGGTTNATATATAACTGTGACAAGTAGATTGTTTTTCTGCCAAACTCCTGAGAGAAGACGAGAAAGAGGCTAGGATTGTTTCTATTAGCAGTGACTCAACCACATTTTACAACATCGCGATATAAAAAAAACCTTTTAATATGTGAAAGTTCAATATTCGTAACAATGAGGTACGCAACTGAGATGAACTACGAGAAGTTGCCAATAAAATATATCTAATTATCCTACTTTCATCTGCATATGCATACAAATAATCATAATATAGGTTCTGATAAAAGTAACATATGTGTTAAAATAAAATATTTATATTGCAGGGATATGAAAATTAGGGTAAGAACCACTTTATATATATATATAAGTTCATACTGTCTAGAGTATTAATACTCGATTGCCAAATTTCAGGAGAAATCAATTGATTGGTTCTCGAGATATGTCATAAAAGTGGAACTATCTTTCGCAATTGGGGTAAGAAGAGGCTCTGTTTGTAATATGAGCTACTTACAGCTCACTAAGTTTAGTTTTACATAGTTAAATAGCTTCGTAAATATTAAAGTAATCAAATATGTACATAAAGCCACCATTTCAAAAACCTCTGTCTGACACACTTGAAATATATTAGTTCACCTTATAACCATACTAGTTCTTGTTAGCCAAATTTAGTAGCATGTGTTTCAGTTTGTTTCCTCCTGAGTAATGACACAATTTAGTTGGCCTACTTTTTGAAGGAAAGAAATGCTTATGCAATCACCTTGTTGTCTATTTCGAATGATGTCTCCACCTAAAAACTTTTAAACCCTACAACCAAATCGAACCATGCAAGGTCCACATGTATTATTTATTAAGCATATCAGACTTTTACAATTTTTCTATCTCGCGGGTAAGTTATTTTCTAAAAAGCTCCAATTTATTAAATTTATGCCTCTATGTTATATCTCGGGAACCAATCATTTGAAATAAACAAAATTTGTACCACTAACATTGCATTATATACGCATTTCATTTAAAAAACTACAATATCATTAATTAATCATTTTGAAAGTATGCGTAAATAGAAAAAAAAACTTTTTCATGATATTTGGGAACCATTTAATTGATTTCAAACAAATTTTGTAGGTTGACAGTGCCTTCTGTAATAATTTAATTAAGAAACCGATAATGTTATTAACACGAAATTTTGGAATATAGTGCAAATCGAAAACAATTTGGCTCTTCTATAATCTATTGGTAATCATTTATCGATTTAAACCAAATGTGATACGTTTACAGTGCATGATGAACACAATGAATAGTGATAATGATATGAAAGGCCATTCTGTAAGATAGCGCCACATGAAAATAAAGTTATAATGATTTTTATCGGAAAACCATTAAACGATTCCTACCAAATATGTCACTTAAGTAATAATATGGTAGGTCATGAAAATTAACTTATTTTAGTGGGTCAGACTATTATTTTCAAAATGGCGGACATATAAACCATTTTAATACTATGCTTCATCTAAGAAACTATGCAAAAAATATCAACATAACAGTATACGCTGACAGTATACGCTGACAGTATACGCTGACAGTATATGCTGACAGTATATATTACAACCATCAAATTTGTCTACCCAGATCCCGCTTTTTCCATTTTTTTGTATGTTCGCAACACATGAATAAGTAAAGTTATCTAATAACTAGTAAAAAAATTAACCAATTGCTTCCCAATTTGGCTAACAAGTAATACTGATTACTGTGGCAGGCCAAATAAACTGATTGCATATGTTTTACAAGGGCCAAGAGCTTATTTGAAAAATAGTGCCCACATAAACATTTTAAACATGGAAAGCTACATCTACGGAACAATAAACAAAACGAACCTAACTTTGTATGCTGTAAGTATATATGCAAGCATCAAATGAGCGAATACAAAAACACATTTGTCCGCCATTTTTAATGATAGCAACACAAGAAATTTAAGTTTTATTGTCCTATCTCAGGAAACTTTTAACTTATGCCCACTAAATTCAGGCGACAAGTTATGCCTTTGTAGTTCGTCTAAATTTATATTAGTTATTAAGGTGGTCACATATTTTAAAAATCACTGCAATTTTAATATTTTATGTCAGTATGCGACATGCCCCAAACAATTTAAACTAACTTTATATATTTATGTCAAACATAGCATGTGTCTTTAAATCTAGTTTTCATTCCCCTGTGATGAAGATACCACCACATGAGAAAATGGAGCTTTTTTTCCATATGTTCGAGACAAATCAACCGATTCTCACGGAACATTTTACACTAGTGTTGTTACAGTAGACAATTTTTAAAATGTGTCTGATTTTATTTACGGTATGGCTGAAATATAAATAATTTACTTGAGTTTACCTTATCTATTAAATAATTTGACATATTCGAGTATCTATTAGAAGCATTTGATATGCCTATACAGAGACAATTTAGGACGTTTTGTATGGTAGCGCCAAATGGAAAACTAAAGGTTTAATGCCATATCTCAGGAACTGGTCGAGCTATTTACACCAAATTCTGCACACAAGTAGTGTTACGGTAGGCCATGAACATTAAATGTTCATGGCACTACCGGCATAAATTTTATGGTTTAAGTGACTTGCGCATGTTTCCAAAATGATGTCCCTGTAAATATTTGAAGTTGATAATCCTTGTCTACCGAGACTTTAGATTGATTACTATCGAATTAGTTGTCCGGAATCCTACCTCCGTGTTTTTGTTTGTAGCACGCAAACTTACAGTATGAGGAGTTCTGTGTTCGAGTCCCAGGTGAGGCACGTGTGTATTTGTAATTGTCTCACTGGTACTGCATTTGTTTCTGGTTGTACATTTTATGATATCACTATCAACGAGACGTCTTATCTATTAATAACCCCATCAAAATGGTTTGTCTCCATGTCAAGGAAAGGGGTATCGTTATTTTTATTGATAACTTGTTGTTACTTATTGAAGTACTAATTTACAAAATCATTTGTATAAATGAAGTAATGTATTAGCATATATGATGCTTGTAGTTGTATCTTTCAGGATATTAAGTTTTGCAAAAATGTTATCAAATTGGTTTCCTTCAAACAAAAACAATTTTGTTACTTTATTTCAAAGATAATTATCTTATCGTAATTAAAACTGTTTATATTGGGATCATTTTAAAAAAAGTGTGTGACACACGTAAAACATATAAGTTTGTTTCTGGTAACGTAGTTATTCTGGTTGAAATTTATAAATACAGGAAAATATTTTTTTTACTATCACAGCGTTAGAATAATAAATACAATAGAGGAATACTTCTAGATGTCATCACACAATTCCAAGACGTTTACTTGGATAAGAAGAGTTTGAAATCTTTTTCAACAATTACATTTTGCCAATAATTATTGGAATGTGCCTGTATATTTCGGACTATATATGGCATAAGAGTTACTATTACTTATGTTATGTAAGTTTTATTAAGTGGTGACACATGAGAGATGGGATGAAGAGTTAGATCCCCAAAATTAACAGTGATTCAACTCCTCTTTCCCATCTTACCTTACTGTAGAAAAGTACATTTCCCAGTTGCTACTTTACCACATGGAGTAAGGTATCGCAATGCGGCAATTTACTTCAGTGCGTACAAAAGAGAACAGCCCGAAATATCTTATTGTAGAAAGTAAATTGCATAAATATTGCATTTTAATGATGTATAAGTATTGCAATTTTTCATTTTGTCATTGTGACATATTCATCTTTTATCAGTTGTTAACTCCTTTGTTAGCATAAATCNTTGCAATTTTTCATTTTGTCATTGTGACATATTCATCTTTTATCAGTTGTTAACTCCTTTGTTAGCATAAATCTAAATTAAAAAGGCGAAAAATTTTGTTGGTTTTTGATAATGAAGTCGAAGGAGATAATAAAGAGTAACTTTCTTGTATTACCATATTATTCTAATTTACACTTTGTTATGTCACAGGGCATTCAAATTTGGGACCTATAAAGAGGATGAACACATTCTTACATAACAAAAAAACAAAAAAATTATATTAATGCTACGGAAAGGACACTACGTAGGGACGTTTAAAAAAGTTAAGTTTGCCATACTGACAGTCGATAGNTTAACAGTGATTCAACTCCTCTTTCCCATCTTACCTTACTGTAGAAAAGTACATTTCCCAGTTGCTACTTTACCACATGGAGTAAGGTATCGCAATGCGGCAATTTACTTCAGTGCGTACAAAAGAGAACAGCCCGAAATATCTTATTGTAGAAAGTAAATTGCATAAATATTGCATTTTAATGATGTATAAGNGGTATCGCAATGCGGCAATTTACTTCAGTGCGTACAAAAGAGAACAGCCCGAAATATCTTATTGTAGAAAGTAAATTGCATAAATATTGCATTTTAATGATGTATACGTATTGCAATTTTTCATTTTGTCATTGTGACATATTCATCTTTTATCAGTTGTTAACTCCTTTGTTAGCATAAATCTACATTCAAAAGGCGAAAAATTTTGTTGGTATTTGATAATGAAGTCGAAGGAGATAATAAAGAGTAACTTTCTTGTAGTACCATATTATTCTAATTTACACTTTGTTATGTCACGGGGCATTCAAATTTGGGACCTATAAAGAGGATAAGCACATTCTCACATTACAAAAAAAAACAAAAAATTTATATTAATGCTACGGAAAGGACACTACGTAGGGACGTTTAAAAAAGTTAAGTTTGCCATACTGACAGTCGATAGCGCCAAAGACACGAGCCACAGCTATCAGTGAGATTAAAGCTTCTAAATTTGGCTAACAAGAACTACTATGGTTATAAGGTGAACTAATATATTTCAAGTGTCATTAAAACAATTTTTTTTCCAACTGACGATCTTTGCAAATAGAGGACAAAAATACTATTTAATAGTATATTTGAAGATTCTCATTGATTATGTCAAAATACAAAGCTATGTTATGATGGGTTACGTAGGCTCGTAGGTAGATCATACTTAGTTTAAATGTTTATAAATCCTCAATTTTGAATATGATTGGCTCTCTTAAAACAAATAAATTAATATAGGCTACCAGAGTATATATTCACCAAATTTGGTAGGAATCTGTTGATTTTTTCGGAAGATATGACTTTGTTTTCTTGTGGTGGTATTTTATAAAATCGCAGATAAAAGAAACTTTGTTTGGACACACTTGAGAGACGCAATATGTACTGCCCACGACAAAGTTAAGTTGGAATTGATTTAATGGATTATAAGTAATAGAATACTAAATTAAAAAAGCAAGTAAGGTGCAATTTTGAAAATAGTTCCGTGACCTACTTAAAACATACCAGTTTACATCACCTGCCGCAGTTATTAAAGTTTCCTAAATTTGATAGGAAAAGCACAATTTTTTCTTCTCGAGTTGTGACAAAAAATTTACTTACTCGTTTGGCGCTATCTTACAAAATGGTGGAGAAAAACAAGCTCCCTGTAGACACATTTCATAGTTGTATATATTACCAGCATGCAAAGTTACTTTGGAATTCATTATATGTTTTCGGAGAAGTAGAATATTAGGCTAATATGACTCTATTAGAGCCTTTTTGAAAAAAATGTCCGTATATAACTTAAGCACATAAGTTTACATCACTCACCAGTAGTACTACTTTTTTAACAAGGTTTTGCATGTGTCCGTTAATTGTTTCAGGAGATATGACATAAAATCATAATTTATTCGTTTTGCGTTTTTTTATAAAAAGGCGGACAAAAGTTGCAATGTGTTGGCATATATTATGCTCAAAATAGACACTTTTGTATTACAAACATTCGTACGAAATGTGTCAAATGGGGTATGGTATATATACCAAATAAAATAAATGTATAATATTTGTATCACGGCCATTTTTATATGTTTCGAATAAATTTAATTTGTCTATGTTTACTTTGTTACCGTAGTATTACTTACGTGCTTAATTTGGCAAGAACTGATTAAGTATTTTCCGAGGTTTGATGTTAAATCTTTTTTTTTCCATGCGGTGCTACCTTGGAAAATAGGGGACAAAAAGTATCCACATCTAATTTCAATGCTTACATGATGCACTGTCAAAGTACCAAATTTGGTTTAAAAATGTTAGAAGGTTTCCGAGTAATGACATAGCACTCAAATTATTAAAATTACCGCTAACTTAAAAGTAAGCACCCAGGGTTGTCTTAAGTTCTAAAAGTCGGATGTCCTTACTGAGTGCTGTAATTATAGTATTGTGTTTGGTGAAATTCAGTTACGGCATTCAAACGTTTTAGGGGGGAAACATACGTAAAGACATACAAAGCCACGAACATATGCCTTTGTACACACAGACACACGGACAGGAAGGTGATCTCATAAGTCTTTCTTTCCCACGGAAAGTAGGCTTAAAAATTAAAGGAGGCATTCTTCTCAAAGAAAAAGAAAAAAATTACAAAAACAATTATGCAAACTCGTTCTGTATTTTAGGTGAGGAGTTATAACATTATCTACTGTGTGGACTGTAGGTCATATGTAAGTTGTGCTAATCTGAGGCCTAGCAGTAGGACATATTTGCGTACAGACTTCCAACAGACTCTAGTTGCATATTGTTTTATTCGCCATGTTATTATTCTCCTTTTTAATAATGTTATTTAGTTGTAATTTTGAGGTTCAATTAAGTTAGTTCTAAGAGTGGGTTTAAATAAGGCGAGCTGTTATTAATCTGCTGTTTTATATGTTATTTATTTGTCCTTTTGAGGTTCAATTTAGGCAAGTGTGAGTCCTAATAAGGAAACCTCTGTCTTAATTTAGACAATAATTCTGATTTTTTACATTCAATACATATGTATTATCTTAATCAATAAAGACTGATGTTAATGCATTAAATGCGGAATATTTTCATATTTTGTGAAACAATGATTTGAGAAATCAAAAAAGTGGTATAAGAAAAGCAACATTATCCTATGATTCTATAATTAAGTAGTCAGAGACACATCACTTATAATTTTGGAAATTGAAAAGACTGTAAGCTGTAAGTGTATGGTAAAGAAAACACATGTTTTTTGATAAATAATAATCATATTTTTTTTAATAATACGAGGAAATAAATATTCACTTGGTAACTATTACTAAACACAACCGTCAGCTGGTGTCAAGAGCGTTTTTATCCCCGAATTATCGGCTTGAAACAACACCACACGCGAAAGCAATACAGCGAATGACCGGAACACACACGTATGCTGCTGTATGATGAAGTGAGGTGTCTACTGCACTTGGCCCACGCTCTCATTTTATGCCACACTGGTTGCATTTCTCGGGAATCTACCGTTTCCCTCTCTCTTGCATTCAACAAATGATCCATACTCACCTCACTTTACCCTCATCAGCTCTCAAGACACCAATTTAAAAATCCTCCCACATATATGAACTTTTCATTTTAAAAAATATTTAATTTCGCTGCAGTAATTAGTCAGGTTATATACGGCATTAATCGTGTAACTAAAATTATCCGCATTATGTAAATTCTTTAGACGTAGGTCACTCATATTTTCAATTCGTTCACTATCCAAATATTTTGAAATCAAAAGCTTTTGTTATAATTTTGAAAGTGGGAGAACTCAAGAATACCGTTACGCAAATAGCTATAAGCTATGGAACGAGTATTTTTCATTATCGTGAGTTACTTGACAATATTGCTGGAAGGTTATAGTATCTCGTCAACAGCAAGGTAAATTCATAAGGATATGGAGATGAACTTTCATTTTTTAACCCTTTTTAGACAAAGTTTACACTATTGTCTAAATTACGCATAAGAAAGCTGTTTTTGGCCATGTGTTACAGAAACCAACGATTTTCCCTGCGAATAACTGATTCGTAAAACGTTTATCTAATCTAGGATACAAATGGTTCTGATACTACTCGCCAACTGTGGTATACAGAGTGGTCTGTAGGGCACGAGTTACCTTTACTAGGCACACACTATGGGTGCCTGGGATGTTGAATAAGGGTAATCAATAACTTTGCCTCTTAGTGTTTCCGTTCGAGATATATTTGGTTTAAAAGAACACGCTTTTACATTTAACGCCGAGATGCTACGTTGCGAGTTGGTAGCATTAAGGTACACATGCTAACGTTTCCGACACCGTGGGGAACGTCCCTGAGCGAAGACACTGTTACTTAGTTGTATTGGTAGTTCTGGGTGTTCCGGCGGTTGGTTGAGGTCTGGTAAGTTGGGCGGCCTTTAATAAGCCCTCGGTTGTTATAGTTGACGTGGTGGATAAAGCTTGCATCCTTCTTCCAAGGCTGACCCTCCGGCTTCACTGATGGCTCTTCTTCGGCGACTTCACGATACGACTGATCCTCTCTCCTCTCGGTGTGACGACTAATCCGACTATCGCCTCCTTGTCTTGCAAGTTGGCTTTTACCCTCTCTTGTTCCCCCCTCCCCAGATCATCACACCTGTCCCACTCGTTGGGGAGGGGTCGCCTGCGGTCCTACATCCAAACACTGTCAGCCCTTCTTACTTGTCCAACTAGAGGTGCATCGGTGAAACTCTAGCTGACCTCAGCATTTTTATGGCAGCTCTTAGCTCGGCATAACCTTGACACAAGTCCATATTGTCTCGTGTTCCCCGGTGCGTCGTCGATTTGCTGGTTTAATTCGGCATAACCTTGGCACAAGTTAATTGCTTGTCCGCCCTCTCAGTCTGACCTGGTCTAGCAGCACATGTCTTGCGACACATGTTAACTGAGGGCGCTAGCTTGGGGAAAGATCGCAGGGATTGTGGCAGCAGTGCGTGTACTTACAATATGCGGTATGCGTCAATTCTCCCCCGGCCTGTGCGACACCGACACACCCGTGACAAGATGTGGTAACAAACACTTTGCTGAAAACTTGCTACTAAAAATGTACATTTTTTTTCAATTACCCTAGCAGGTCGTACACACTATTTGAACTCGCGTAAACAAAAAATAAGAGGGTAATACACATCTCAGACTCCCTTACATTAATAACATAATTATAAGCATTTAAACCCTTGTATCACTACATGCCCTAAGTGATCCATCCTGATCACAGTAACTTTTAACATATTTTATCTTCTCTGCTTCTGCCACCCTTGTTATTTGGGGGCTTTCTTGAACAGTGGCAAACAAGGTAGGTGTCAGATGGCTCGTAATTGGCAAGGTTGCCCGGCAGCATTTACGTGTAGTGACATGGTTTCTTTTTACTGTCACGGGTGATTCGCAGGCCGTCGAAGGAAAAAAAATCCACTCTTATCTTATTATTCTCACTGCCGCTTCTACAAGCGGTCTTACATGGGCGGAAGTAAACAATCACACTGACCCTCACATACTGTAAAATAAAACACAGCACTAGTAGCACTTAATTTCCATCATCAGGTTGGGCACTCTGCCCTAGTTCTCTTCTCTCAGCAGGTGACATACCGTAAACAGACAAACTTCGTGCCACACAGAGTCTATCACTGGGTTGGTCGGTTCGGCTCATTGACCTCGCGCGGTTTGTACCTGCGTTTTTCTCGTTAGAAGTCGTGTCCCTCTCGGCCTCAACAGGTGCACCAAGGCTGGATTCTTCTGGCTTCATTCCTCACTGGGACTTTGACAGCATACGGGGAGAGAGCTGCATCGCCGTCCCCTCGTTCTGGTGTCCGGGGGCCATCTCCAGACTGCGGCAGGAACTAATCCTCGGGTGTTCTCCGTCGGTGCTAAATCGTAAGGGGCATCATGTGGTTGCTCCGAACATGCTGATTGTTTTATTACATGCCCTATCGTCCCTGCTACCTCGCTCGCAGTTTCTATTCCTTCTTTGCTTTCACCCAACTTTTTTTTTTTTGGTTCACTTCCTGCCTCCATTCGCTTCCTTCTTAGCTCCCACTCGCCTTTTTCCTTTCTCTCTCTACTTCTCCCTCGCTCGCCAATTTTCCTTCGCTCGCTTTCTCCAGCATGCTCGCCTGTCTTGCTATGCTCGCTTCCTCCCGCTCGTGCATACTTTCGGACCGGTAGGCGGGTCTCACTGGCACTCCGGTCACCGTAATCTACCGACATGGTCGCTCAGGTGTCCTTGGGACTCAGACTGAGATAGCGCGGTGGGGTAACTGTGCCGAGGGCTGTTTTGTTTTATAATTTTTGCCCTTTATCTCCACGTCCTTGTCCACCATCCGGTGGGCTAGTGACCTACTGTGTGTTTCCTCTGGGTCATATTTTGGTGACAGTGCTGGGATCCCAGGGTTACTAATGGAATACACTGGGGTCTCATTACCCGTAGCTGACTAACAAAGGTGCTTACCTAAGTTGTCTTGTTGCCACTTTCTTAGTCCCCCCATGGCGTCAGATTCCCAACTTCTCCTTCGTCGGGTTGTGTGAGGGGATGTAATTCATCAGGCTGTCCCCTCTCTGGTTCGGCTTCCAGGTATTCGGCATCGAATCCTCAGTTAGTCTGGGGCCTGTTCTGGACCGCCCTTGTAATTTCTTTGGGACCATAGGTGTGGGGTTCAGGTATAGGGCATATCTGGTTCCTTGCCACCTTCCGCATTTTGCCCATCTCGTCCTCCAACCAATAAACATTTTCTTTTCTCCCTACTACTACATGTGGCCCTTCACATTTAGGCGCAAATCCCGCACAGAATTTGTCACTGGCTCGGCTCAACGGATGGTTGCGTGGTAATATGTGACTACCCTCGAGAAAGTGGCGTCCGATGGTCAATTGTTCTGGCAGCTTACACTGGATATACCGTTGTTGGTTTCTCCGAGCTGCCCCTTTTCTCCAGATCGCCCACTTCTTCTTATGTCTCAAGGGGCTGGAAATTCTATAGGTTTGGTTCCACACTGCCACTCCCCGGGTCGTCGGAGGTTGTATCCCAGTATCAGATGTCTGGGAGAATTTCCAATGGCATCATTGCATATACAGGATTTCAGGAAGCTATACGTCCCACACACATTTTGGGTATACGCATCGTGGGAGGACCTTTAGCTACATTTGTCGGTTAATCGTGGTTGTCTCCTGATTTGGTAACAGGAATTCTTCACGACTAGGAGGTATCTCTTTCCTCGATGTGTACGCGGGTCGGGGCCCATGATATCGGCGGCTATGTGGGTCCATGGCATTTTCGGCCATGTTTGTGTGTATCGCACCTTCGGTATTGGGTAGGCTTTGTTTTCCCAACAAGTCCAGCATCTGGCGACATATTCTCTAACATCCTGGCTGATTCCTTGCCATTTGTACCTGTTGGTGTACATGAAAACCCGGATGTTCTGCATAGGGGTGATCTTGGTGGTGCTCGCAGATAATGGTTTGTAGCTCGTGGAGGAGCCAGATTTTCCACTGATCTGTTTGCGGGTGCGTTCTCGCCCAGATTTTGCCATCTCTTTCCTCATACCGGTCTGGATATATCCGCATTAACTCCTTTAATTCAGGGTTGGCCTGTTGTTGGTCTCGTAACAGATCCTTGCTTTCGCGGAACTTAATAAGCTGTAGCTCCATGTTATCAAGCCATGGGAGTTTGGGGAACAGGGTACCAGCATTCGCTCCAAGTCGTCGATTACCCTCTCCTTGTTGGGCATCTGCGGTCGGCGGGATAAAGTATTGTTCAACTCGTGGGTCGAGCCTGGGAAATGCTCGATTNCGGGATAAAGTATTGTTCAACTCGTGGGTCGAGCCTGGGAAATGGTCGATTGTGAAAGAAACATTCCATGAGAAATAAGGCCCACCTACCCACTTTGCCTTTTCGTTTTTCATGGTTTTTGGCCATGCTAGGGCCTTATTATTGGTTCTGAGAATGAATGATCGGTCCTCAAGGTAATAGCGGTATTTGTGGACTGCCCAAATAACCGTCAGGCTCTCCTGCTCATTACTGTTGTAGCGGTGTTTACTATCGTTTAGGATAGTACTAGCATACACTATAATCAGTCGCTGTTTCTGTGACTGCTCCAGGTATAGGACATCGTTCATTCGGTTCCGCTTGAATCCGTTTGTAAAATTAGGGGTAATTCTGGCAGAGGCTGGTAGAGCAGTGTTATGTCTCAATAGCACGCCTTTAATTTTCTAATTGCGTCTTCGTGTTGGTCGTTCCACTTCAAGCGAGTTGTTTTGTGTAGGAGTTCGTTGAGGAGGGCCATAATGGGGGAGACAACTGCTATAAAATCTTGGAGCCAATAACATAATCCTAGACATAGCTTCCCTTGTCTCCAGTTGGTTGGTACTCTGGCTTCCTCAATCTCTCGCACTTTCTCTGGCTTCAGATAATTCCTGTCTGGGGTAATTATGTGCCCTAAGTATTCGACCTGGGTCTTCCAGAAGTGGCACTTCTGCAGTTATCAAGTCAGTCCATGGATTTCAAATCGTTCCAGGACTTTTTACAAGTATACCTTGTGTTATTCCTAGGTGCGGGAATATGCGATCACATCGTCCAGGTACTCTAGGCAAAACTGGCCTCTATAGCATGTCAAAACTACTACTGACATCAATCGCTGGAAAGTAGTGGGTGCATTCTTCAACCCGAAGGGCATTATGCGAAACTGCAGCATTTCGACCTCTGGGGTAGTAAACGCAGTATATTTCCTGGACCCTGGGTGTACCGGGAATTTCCAGTACCCACTATGCATGTCTAGAGTGGAGAATATGCGCGTGTATCCTAGGTCACAGATCATATTACCCAGGTTTATAGTTGGGGGTGCTATTGGTTACGTTACATCGTTTAAGGCCTGGTAGTTGACAGAAAAGCGGAGTTCTTCATCTTTCTTTGGTATAAGCACCACTCTGGCGTTATATGGTGAGTCAGTTGGCTCCACTATTCCTTGTGATTTCATCTTGGCTACCTAGTCTAGAATTATCTGTTTGCGGTTTGCTGATGGGTTGACTGGTCGACAGTATATGGGGTGAGAATCTTTTACCCAGATTTCATGTTGGATGGCAGTAATCTGATTTAATCTGCCCGTATGCCCGAATACAGCTATGTGGCTTTGAGTATCTGCAATAGTGACTTGAGCTGGTCAGCCCCTAGTTGGTGGTTCACCCGTAGTTGGTGGTTCACCTCCTCACTGCAGATTTCTTGTGGCTTTTGCGAGTTTACTGGGGCTTCCCAGTTTATGGCCATCCAATTTGCTTAAATACAGGCACTGTTTTCCGCAGTCAATTATACAACTTTGGCTTGCTAGCCACGGTTGCCCAAGGATAATCTCTTCCACTAAATGCGGTGCACAAAATAATTAGGTTTGTACTGTTTCCACACTCGTGGATACTGGTAATGTAATAATTCCTTCTATGTTCAGTCGTGACTTGGATTGGGCCATTTGAATTATTCAGGAGTTTTCCTTTATCCGGTTTCTCTGTTCGGATTTAGCAGCTGGCTTTTAATGAAATTTCCGGTTGTGGCAGTGTCCAGGACTGCCTTAAGATTTCGGTTATTTATCCAGACTTCCATCCGAGGAGCGTGTGCTCCAGGTCTCAGATCGCTTAATGTTCAAATTGGTTCCACCCTCTCACTTATGCCGGGAGCGATGG
>NQII01010067.1:0-12661 GCA_002778355.1 Clitarchus hookeri
TCAGCATGCAAGGTGCCTTCAAAGATTATTTTAGGCAGGTTTGAAGTGTGGTATCTGTTCGCATAAAGTTTTTTTTGCCAAAACACGTGCAGTAGTTTCTGTTAAAAACTCGCATTTGAGTCCAAGCTCCATGTTAGTAACTAATCCACCCTGTTGAACCTAGAAACAAAGCAACTCACGGAAGTAAAAAACATTCATCGTGACACCCCCGTTCATCACAATACCAAACTCGTCTCCTTTATCCATCGTCCTTCAAATTCTTCGATCGTTGGCGTGTCTCCCCGAATGCGCCTGTTAATTCTACTTACCTGCTAACGTAACTCAGCTTACGTGCTAACGTAACTCAGCTTACGTGCTGTATCCTGGTCTGCTTCACGCACGTGCCCAGCGATAACCTGCGTGGTTTCCAAACTGCTCAGCGCATCCTGCACGCGTCGCGCCGCACCAACTTCCAGCACGTTCCAGACGCTGACATGGTAGATAGCGCCCACCGCACCTTCAAACGAGGGCCAGTGTGGTGTAGAAACGCATGTTAGGGACATCGACCATAGTGCACACTGATCCTTGTTAAATTAGGCTCTGGCCAACGTGACATGTGAAACTCTCAACACAGTAACATCGCAAACCCACTTCAACAACTAAAATGGTTAAAAGAATACGCGATTAATAAGGCCTCCCCTCAGGTAAAACTGACTTTATATCACAAAAATTTGCGGTCAGGACAATATGCCTGCACGTTTATTTATGCGTTTTGTGTTGGCTTGTTTCTGAGCTGTACGAAACTGATTAACGATTTTTTAAAAGGAAAACATAATGTTTTTATTCTGAGTGCACGTGTTTCTCACACCCCTTCCACGATTAGAGCGGATCCACTCGTACTATGTTCGTAATGCACAGAGATATTACCTCCACCGACCAGGACTAACCCGTGTTACCATTACTGAAACTAAAAATTTTTAACATGAATAATAAATTTTATGTTGCAAACTAAAAATCCTACTTTTGGTTCATAAATATGCTCCTGATCTGGCTCTGATGCTAGAATACGTGTCTTGGTTTCTCTGTTTTAGAACAGTAAAGTTTTAAAAATTATATTTAAAAAAGCACTTCCCTAACGTATAAGCTGTCAAGTTTGACGGTAAGAAAATTACGAAACTTTGACTTCCGCCGAAATCTTCCAGTTGTGCTGTGAGAGCAACAGCTTTTTAATTACGAGGAACATGTGCACGCTCCATACAGGTTTAGTTAATGTTTTATTTTTAACTTGAACGTGTGTGTTTTACATGTTGGGAACATGCAAAATATGTAACACAATTAATTTTAATTAATTTGTACAGTAGCGCTTTTTTTATGTGGAGATAATTTAAAATGGGCTTTCGTGGATACGAATTTCTCCGGAAAAAAACCCACGAAATGTCGCAATCAATCTATGTGGTCCGCCAACTAGTAATATTTCTTATATTACCGGGTAGCGACTGCGCTGTTTGAGCAGCGTAAATATGATACCAAACATAACATTGCCTTTTGTGAACGACAGGTTTCCTGCCAGTAGTGCGATTGTATTTCGGGTAGTTATGTATTTGCAGTTTTCGGTAGTAATAGTTATAGAACATTTCATCTCTCGTCACTTCCGTCAATTTTCGTTGGAAGAAGCTAGCAGGAAGTGCGTTCATTTCCTTGTTCTTAACCAAGCAGTCCTACGCGGAATTAAATTCGCACAGTTATGAAAGCGGTCCGATTGGTAAATGAAACGTAAAAAAGTTGGTTGTCGCGAAAATATTTTTCTGGCTTTTTTTTTGTGTTCGGTAAAATTTAAAAGCGTGTCCTCAAGGAAAGATAAACGTATTCCTTTGAAACCACAATACTCCCTGTTATGAATGACTTGGAAGGAGGTTAATTTTCATGAATACACGTTGTCAGTGAGTTTTGTTTTTGCCCTGTCAAGTTACGCAACTGTGTCCATTTTTTAAATACGCAATTAATTCTACCATATTTATCTTCTGTGGTCATGTTTTCCAGGGAAATTCATTAAGCATTTAGAGCAGATCAGTTTTTAGTTCCTAGTGTGATACTGTTTTCAATACATGACTCATAAATGTAAATTGCTGGAGGTCCTCCCTTGTGTCCTTGTATATCGTGTTACTGATTTCACAACACATGCAACGCCAGTGTGTTTTAATCTCTAGCGCTCAGTTAATTTATTCCTCCGACCGTGGTGTATTATTTCTCGTTTAAATCTCAGTGTTATTCAGTATCCATTTTGCTGCCTTAACGCAACAAGAAGGTAAAGCTAGGAAGGTTTGATCCAGCAACATGCGTGTTTGTATGCACCAAAAAAAATACGTAAAGTTGATTTCGTAGAATATTTTATCTTCAGGCAAAATTCTTCGATTAAACAAAGAGATTTCGTTAACTCGTTTTGTCAGGCGAAGGAAATTAATTTTATGTCACTTTAAAGTTAATTTTGGTAAATAAAATAATTTGATACGGTAACTACATAGGCCCATTTGTTTGGTCTTACACAAGCTAGTAATTTTTTTTGCTCATACAAATCTTTATCTTACTGTAGGCCTAGATGGTACTTATTTCCATGCCGTATATTAAATTTTAATAACGTGTGTGATAGTTCTCGTGGCATATGTATCAGAGTTGCTGATCCTGTTTGGTGTGACTTATTGCAAGGCAAGCTTACTTTGGAATAATGGTTCTGTTTTCGAATTTTCGTTAAGGCATGGGGATGCTTGTTCCTTTTGTGAGTATAGTTTTAGGATTACTTAAGCTCGTAACTTCCGACTCCTTNGTTAAGGCATGGGGATGCTTGTTCCTTTTGTGAGTATAGTTTTAGGATTACTTAAGCTCGTAACTTCCGACTCCTTCCCAATAAGCGTATGGATATAAAGCAGTTGTGTTACTAAGCAGTTTCTTTAAGACTTTTTAAAGTTTTTGTGCCATCGACGAGTTTTTGAAAGTACAGGTACTTTCTTTGCAGATTCTGTTAGACAGGACGTACAAATGTTGATTACTTGCTAAACTTCATAACCTTCTTTTTAAATCATATCTATAATTACTTCCCTTTGCTTAAGTATGTGTAATCCTCCCTCTCACTTGAATGTATCGTAATATACCGTCTTTACGTATATCCGAAAACAACTTGCAGCTGATAAACAGGAACCTAATTTTGGTTTTGGGTGTGGCTGGCAGCGTAGCTCTGCATCCAAATATTCCAACTCTCGTTCGCCCAACTGAAAAGCGTCAAGTTGCCTGCCTGCTCTGGATTCGCAGTCCACACTCCTCCAAAAGCCNACTCTCGTTCGCCCAACTGAAAAGCGTCAAGTTGCCTGCCTGCTCTGGATTCGCAGTCCACACTCCTCCAAAAGCAGACCTGTCTACGCGGAGACCACTATACTAATATTTTTAATTTCATCTGCGCATTCAACACAGTAAACAGCTTGATATTTAAAATTTTCAGGTTATTTGGAAACACCACTTCAGTTAATTTAAGCGTTGTGAAGGTGCGTAGGAAGTAGTGATTAGTCATGATGGTGCACAGTNTGGAAACACCACTTCAGTTAATTTAAGCGTTGTGAAGGTGCGTAGGAAGTAGTGATTAGTCATGATGGTGCACAGTTGAGCCGGTTATAGCAAACAGATGTACGACAGCGGCTGATGGCAAACGTGTTGGCCTGAAACCCGTATCAGCAGTTTGAATTGTGCACGAGGAAAAGTTTCACTTGAAGAAAGTGCAAGCGTAGATGGCTTCACTTGCATCGAGTACTTGTTAATTAATTTTCAAATAGTCATAGAGTGTTGGAGAATATTTATTGACATGAAAATAGTTTCGGCTCTGAATTCTGCAAGACGGAAAAAGAGCTGTTTCATCCAGTTTCGCACAATGTGATTTTGGTTCTATCCTCCTATTCAGTCCTCCAAAGGGTACAAAGCAGGGGTGTGTGGTGAACTGTTGCAAGGTAAGCTGGTGCTTGCTCACTGTTGTACATTCTCGGTGCATGCAGCAGGAGCCAGTAACTGAATGTATTCCGACCACTCATAACNGTGCTTGCTCACTGTTGTACATTCTCGGTGCATGCAGCAGGAGCCAGTAACTGAATGTATTCCGACCACTCATAACCGAGCAGCAAGGATCCCATTACACGCGTCCTATGGCTTCAGCTGCCGAGCTACGTTTTACTGGTGGAAGTGTAAGCTAGCAAGCAACAGGGTACAGCACACAGCTAACGCCAGCTTACCTTGCAACAGTTCACCACACGCCACGGGTACAAAGACATTTGGCAGCATCGATACTCACGTTATGTAACGATGGAGCGCCTGTTTTCGTCTGCAGAAAGCCGACGTGAAGCGTTGTTTACAACAGTGGAAATATCGAAAGTGATGCTCATCCTCATTGAAAATATTGTAGTTTGAACGCTGTTACATATGGTTTGTCATGTTCATAAAACTGGTTTTACATAATTTAAAAGCCATCAAAGATTACTGTCATCAGATCGTGTAATTATAGAAATGCCTCTGGTTATTTTGCCGATACTTGAGGTATTATTGTGATTCAGTATATTTAATATGCATGAGCTCACAAGTACCGACGTGTTTAAGAAACTGGTATTAATAGCGTCTGAAGTCCGGCGTTGGTAATTAAAAAGCGAGGATGAAATAGTACGAACATGCTCTTCTAAATAGACAGTAGTCTTCTCCCGAAGAATCTGTAATTTTCCTCAACGGTGCTGGCTTTTACAAAACCTCTTTGAGAGAAAGGTTTCTTCCAGCCAACAAAATATTTTGTTGGGCAAACAAAACTTCAAAAGCAAAAAAAAAAAAATATCCTGTTCATCTAACAAAATACACACTTTAATAAACGAAACATCTGTGTTGAACCAAACGAATTTGACTGTCAACAAAATAGTTAGTACTTGGCCACTCATTTCATTGCCTTCGTTAGAAAATACAACTCGATGGTTTGTTTGAAATGTNCGAATTTGACTGTCAACAAAATAGTTAGTACTTGGCCACTCATTTCATTGCCTTCGTTAGAAAATACAACTCGATGGTTTGTTTGAAATGTTCATGACAATTAGGATGGAAACTGCTTGCTAGCGCATTTATTGATGCTTAATAATGGCATAAACAATGCCAATAAAAGGTTAAACTGGAAGCTGAAAAGTGTTGCCGTAAAAGTTAAATGTGTATTTAACGTTCCCCTGTATTTTAATTGTATGTATTAAAGAATGTTCCGATTTTGTCGGTAGTTTTACTTTAAATGACTTTGCTAAAGGTATCGTTCAGGCGAAGTTCCGGGGTGAAGACTCGGTCGTGCTTTCACCCGTTTTTATAATAACAGAAACTGTTTATTTTACGTAAAGCCGTACAANCGGGGTGAAGACTCGGTCGTGCTTTCACCCGTTTTTATAATAACAGAAACTGTTTATTTTACGTAAAGCCGTACAAATCCGTAGTTACGCCAACCAAATCTTAAACTTTGGCACAACCAAACAAGAACAATAAAATAATTTGGTTTCAACAACAAAGTATTTAACTACCCATATACGAACAATTAACCTCTTAACGTAAAAAATAATTTTTCGTTTGAGGTGTTGCATGAGAAACATTTTTAGTTGAAGAAACACTTATAAATTCCTTACAATACCTGGCACTTTGGAACCAATGGAAAGGGTTTCAGTAGATGCATGGCACAATAAACAACCAATCATAATATAGTTGGTGTGTCAGCAGCAACTAATAGCATTGCCCAGGGAAGGGCAATGTCCGCATTGGTGCGACTTTCTGGACTTGTACAGCACCGGCCATGAATTTGCGTATCCTACAACATGTCAAACTAGAATGAGTATAATTGGGATAATATGTCACGGGGTTAATTTGTTCGCGCCANTGCGTATCCTACAACATGTCAAACTAGAATGAGTATAATTGGGATAATATGTCACGGGGTTAATTTGTTCGCGCCAAACAAACTTTGTTTTATTCATCATAACCTTTTTCTGAGAGTAAGTTATTTAGTAGAAGTATTTTTCTCTCGGCCGTAAGTTGCCTCCAGAAGTGAATAATTCTCATAATTATTTTAATTTAAAAAAAAAAGGCATTCATAAAGTATTCAGTACTGTAAAGATATTCTTATCCGCTTGACTGTCATAAATGATGATAAATATCTGCGTCGTCCTGAGATAAAGATTGAAGCGGTTAGGTTTCAAGAAAAGATATTACTGTCACCGGTGACTTTATAAAAAAAAATAGTCGAGCGTAATTATATCTACCGTTTCTAGTTTTAACGGCATAATATTTATTCAATTTTTTCTGGCTACCTGAAGTTATCAGAAGCTCGGAATACGGCGTGGATTAAAAGGAACTGGAGTTACCAAGCTTTGTAGGTCGCTGTGATTGGTCAGTGTTTTCACTCTAAAGTCACGGTTTTATCAGGTCCGTGCCTTGAATATGCATTTAACGACGGTACACGAGTTTTCGCAGTGTTTAATCTCTTTTGCATTTATAATATTTTACCCGCGTTCTTTGCTTATATGTCATGCTCGGTGATTGTAAAACGATCTTCTGCTCGCTACGGCCTCCCGTGGAAAACGCATAGCCGTGACAACTGGGACAAAAGACGGCCCTTGGAACTCGGCCATTGAACTTCAGTGCTCCTGCTCGCACTTCCAACTTTGTTCCAAATAAACCCGTTTATTAAAGAACGAACAATACCCATCAAAGAGCGAAAATATACCATTAGTGGACCGACGAAGTTGGTCGATTTGTCACAAGTCCGCTGTGATGAAATTTTTTGCCTTCATCCTTGTCTGAAAGTAATGCGTAAAATGCGAATTTTAATGGTCTAGTGTTTTGAGGCGCGGTATTCAGTTTGATGGCACATAACTGACATATACGAGTGTCAGATAGCGGACTTTTTTTTCCCCTTTGTGATTTTTGTGAAATGAAATTTTAGTCGCTTTTCCCCACAATTCTTCCTCGATCCAAATAATGTTTATGCCTAAAATGCGTCTTCTACTAACATACTCTTTTCTATCGGCAGCTTAAATCATGCCAGTCTCTCGTTAGAACATCGTTATTTTCGTTATACTCATTGGACGTCATTGTCGTGTCTGGCAAGTAATTCAAGGGCATTNTCTCGTTAGAACATCGTTATTTTCGTTATACTCATTGGACGTCATTGTCGTGTCTGGCAAGTAATTCAAGGGCATTGCTGTTTTAATGATTTTCAGTCACGTCCGTGGTGATCGATAGGATTATTTATTTTGAACACGGGTACCATTTTAAGTAGAGGCAAGTCCTCTGCATTGGACCAGCGCCTTAATTGGACCACAGCCGTTTCAAGAAAGTTTATATATTGAGATGAAATCTGCTTGCAAGCGCGCGAACTGTTTAGCCAGACAGTTCATTTACACCTTTGTGAGAGATGAGTTAGAAGTATACTTACGTGTGTGACAATCAAGTGTTTTCTGCACATTTAATATTTCTTGTCTCTAAGTGGAAATTTACCCAAGGTAGAATATCTCCAGTGTGCATTTGCCGTTGCTCNGCACATTTAATATTTCTTGTCTCTAAGTGGAAATTATCCAAGGTAGAATATCTCCAGTGTGCATTTGCCGTTGCTATCAATACGTAGTCGATGGCGTTAGGCATGTGCGTTTCCTAGTTTGGGCAGTGTAAGTTTGGTCTAATTACGTAAACNAATACGTAGTCGATGGCGTTAGGCATGTGCGTTTCCTAGTTTGGGCAGTGTAAGTTTGGTCTAATTACGTAAACTTGAAATTTAAATAGCTCTTATTATTTTAAAAACACAAATGAACGATAATCTGTTATTACATTGATATTTTCACGAAGTCTTATAAAATGAAGACACGCAGTGCAGGAATTGCGTCTGAATTAACAGCAAAACTCGTACCAGTGAAAAACAAGGAAACAAAAACACGCTGGCATCAATTGAAAATTACTGTGCTTGTGGATATTTATAGCAAGCAATGAGAGTAGTAAAAACTTGAAGATATTGTTACGTGTCGCTGAACTGCGCCGCTAACCTTGGCCCGCCCCGCGAGAGCGGGCGGAAGAGAAGGACAGAGTATTGATAACCGGGGCGGCAAGTCAATGGGATGTTTGAACGACAGAAGAGCGATAATCCTACCAGCATTTTGAGTTATGGAGGCATTCTGCCGCGATAATCCTTTGTCCGCTCGCCGCTCCTGACCTTCGGCGGATACAATTTCTGCGTTTATTTGAAAAATGCTCTGGATTACTGACCTCGTTCTCTCGGCGTGACTTGGGGTGCGTTGAACCTCCCAGATGGCCAGGGCGAACGATATAAGAGTGTGACAGGCCTCTGGGCCAGGAGTTGAGTTGTTGTTGTTGTTGAATCGATGAGTGGCCGAGTTTCAGCGATAGAAGACGAGCGGCGGCAGAAGTGACCTTTGGAAGGGATATCTGCGACTGCGAGTATCAAGCAGTGAAGAGTGCGGCTGTCAGGCTGGACTATTGGACTAGATGCGTGAGTGAAAGACATTACAAATAATGGCAACAGACAGACTGAACGTGTGTTAATGATGCATATGAGTTAATTGACTATAACGAAACAGCGGCATTGAGAAGGACGTTAATTAGAGTTGAAATAGACATTAAATATTGCGCTCACTAAGAAATAAGAATAGTTAGAGTGTAGGTAGATAATTTAATGCTGTAAATAATAGCTGTGTGAATAAATTAGAAATCAAATTTAGTCGTTTTATTTTTATTAAGACCTCCATCACTCACGATCTCAGATACGCCTCTCAGGCGTCCTTCTAACAGTATAATTAGATTAGTTCAGCAATTCGTGTGAGAAAGCGCGGAAGACGTGATTAATTGCTTGAAGCGTATGTAATGGATGCATCCGAAATGTTTTTTAGTGTGTATAAGGGATTGAAATAAGGTTTCGTGGACAGTGTCATAATTAAGTATAATTTATAACAAAATAAGACAAACCTCTTACGTAATTAATGAATGACATTATCTAAGTTGTTCCATTACATTCTCGCTGTCCAGTTAAGCAACCGGTTCCTTAAAATAACCAGTTTCAAGAATTTGAAAATTATTTTTGTCTGTAAAATGTGTGCGCTTGTTATCAGATGTAGTCGTATGTTGCACAGATATGCACTGGACAATGATCCCGCATGTGTTTATTGGAAAATGTAATTTTGTAGTACTAAAAACGTTTATAATTAAGAAAAGTGTTGTACTGTAGGCGACTTCCTGGTATATTGTAGGCAGCGGGTTTTCGTTTTTGCGCAAGGGTTTAAGGAAAAGTACAGGCCTTGGTTTAATTTATGACACAAGGCTTCGTAATTGTCGAGCAAGTCATTCTATATTCCATTCACGGTTACTTCCAACTTTTCTGAACCCCTGCTAAAGTTCTGCTTCCATGGTATTCTTCCGCCTCGTGCAAACAAAGCTTAATCTAGTGTAGAAAATTACAGTAATTTGACAACTCACCGCATTCGTGCGCCCTCAGTGTAATAATATTTTGCATAAGAACTATGTCTTACTAGGCATTACCAACACACCTGTTTTATCACTGTTTTGATTAGTATGAATTATAAATTAAATATTGTAATTTATTGATCAAATATAATTAAAATGTCAATTTTAGCAAAAGTTTGTTACTTTTATGCTTTTTTATGTCAACTTAAGTATAAAACGCTTGTTATACATAACATAATTAGAAAAAAACCAAACACGTCATACATGGGGTGATTTTTTAGATTTTTGATTCAAAAATTGTGAAGAAACCGCTAATATACTATAGGTCTGCCGGTGTTAGTGCCAGACACTTCCAGTAAGGCGGTAACTTTAAAGTGGTAGGTCTAGCTTAACGACTGGTCGACAGCGAGGTGCTTAGAGAAGTTACATTTTATTGTCTCAGGGCATTGCTGCAATGAGTGGGTACTCTACCGGTTGGTACCGTATCGTTGCCGTTCTGATATCTGATTGGCTTCTTTGACCGTGACGACACAGGTATTTGTCCCGTCGTTATTGGTGCCGTGTTGTCACTGTGGACATGGACAACTTTAATGTTTCGCTGGCAGGTGGCTGGTACTTTGCATGTGATTGGCCGTCTACGTGCGCCACGGAAATCACGAGCCAGTGAGATGCGTGTTCATGTGCAAACGTGGCATGGGAAGCCTCGGAAACAAAGATTCTTAAATAAAATATATTACTATGTCGGTCGTCTCAGCTAATGAAGATAAAAGTCGTTCTTTAAGAACATACTTTCTTCAAATGTCAGCACAACTCACTCAATAACTCAACATTTGCGGCTATTCGTAAACGAATTTTTTTTGCCACCGCAATCGTTTCCAAACCTGTTCGGCGAAAAAATTATAAATAAACAAATCGGCCACCGACAATNTTTTTTTTGCCACCGCAATCGTTTCCAAACCTGTTCGGCGAAAAAATTATAAATAAACAAATCGGCCACCGACAATTAGAAGGAAGGAATAAGTTAGTTTTGTAGCTAGGAGAAATTAAACCAGTAAATAATGTCTGGCTATTCGCAAACGAAGCGTGCACGGCCGTAAGTGTTTCTAATCACGTTTGGTAAAACACAAATAAGGAAAAAGACAAACGGAGATCGCTTCGACAATATTGAAGGAGTTCGTCTGTTTGGTGCTTGAACTGGGTTGCAGCGTATTTGAAATAAGCCTNAGATCGCTTCGACAATATTGAAGGAGTTCGTCTGTTTGGTGCTTGAACTGGGTTGCAGCGTATTTGAAATAAGCCAACGCGTTTCTTTTTAGGAAACTATTAAATGTGCCTACTAAATGTTTTATCTGCGAAAAGTAAATACTATTTGCCCCAGACGAGAACGGAATTGTACTTTAAAGGTATCACATACGCTGTAAATGTTATTTTGGAGCCGTCAAACATCGTTAAAAACTGCTGCTGTTGCTATATCCTAATACGCACTACTCGGATACGAGTAAAACTACGATATGAGCCTGCATTGAACCTTGCTACTATACTCTTTCTACCAATGAAGCGATAGGATCACCGCATTAACCCTTTCAGTCAAAAATAAATATATAATTATAGGCGTTGCAACAAACCAATTTTTTGTTCGGAACTGTACTGATATCCGCACGACGATTTGTCTGACATTGAGTCCGATAGAAAACTGTCCGTGCTTTATGTTACTGGCAGCAGTGGTTTATGAGGCTACGGAACATAGTCTCAGCTGCGAATGATGTATCCCACACGCAGGGAACCTTTCTCATTGGACGGTATGTTCTGCCGTGTACATTGCACACCATTCAAGATACTTCATATGTAGGGCCACTGACTTTTCGCGTAAAAATCGGAGCACACAGTAGACTCCAATACTATATACACACCTCAGCTGTTGTTATACCTCCATTGGCTGCTGGTGCCGTGTCCGTCTTTGACCAAGCCACTCAGGACTAAGTAACTCCGACCCTGGACCTTCGTGACTCGTGCGCAAATGGTTAACACGGGCCAGAACATTATTTAGCCAATCGAAGAAGCTGGACGACCCTATAGTGCTTTGGGCTCTATCTTGTCTCGAAATCTTTTTGCGAAATGTCACGTTAAGTCCCACGGGTACACGCAAGACGACTAAAACACTGCACGCCAGTTCAAAGCCTTGCGCGTAGCGGCGATGGCACACCTGATGCACCCGGCAGTGTCGTCCTTATGGCCCCAACGCATCTAAGCCTCAAACGCGAAATTAGCTCCAGGTAGACGCACTGTTGAAATTTCCCGTGTATTAACGGACATTTTTACGGAAATGTACAGTAAATATATACGGAAACGCAATCCGTAATAACGAGAAACGGAGTTTAAGTCCGTAAATACAAAATACGGAAAGTCTCCGTATTTCTTTCAACTTCGGGATTCGGGGACGAACAATGCCGAGTTTACAGGAAGCTTCTCCGCCACTCTAACTATCGTTTCTGCAGCAATTAAGTTATCCACGCCACTATGACCTTTTCTTTCAAATATCAAAAAGTAGCAGCATCATGCTTCAGTAACATTTAGCAACATTTAAAATACACTAACTTTAGTAGAAACAGAAAAAGTGGCCACAGTTTTACCATAGATAGCGTGAAAGAGTTTCAGGTGAGTGGTTAGGGTACTAGGCTTGTCATTAATTGGCACGGATTCAAATATTGCTCAAGTATAAAATATTTTAACTCTTTGACATATATTTTTATACATAGTAGAACACCCACATAATGAAAATTAAAAGCTTTTTCATTATCACTTTATTTTTAACTGGAAATTAATGGAGAGAGGTCTCGTGAATTCACGGAAAGTTTTGTAAAATTTACGGAATGTCCGTTTTTGAAAATCAATGTGCCTGTAATTTGACGGAGCGTTTACTGATACCTGTGGATAAATTTTTACCAGCACTTTTCCGTAAAATAAAGGGAATTTTTTTAACAGTGCGAACACCTTAAGGGCTGTTCACGTAAGAAACGTCTGCAACGTTTGCTAAAATGTATAGTTCATATTATGTGTATTTGCCTTACGTTTTTATATAATTAATATATAATTTTCTATGATCAAACATTTTGAATAATAACTCTGAAACTGAAATTAGGGCATTAAAACGAAGAATTTCTGTATAATAGGT
>NQII01010067.1:12700-39085 GCA_002778355.1 Clitarchus hookeri
GCAAAGTTAACGCAACAATCTTAATATTTATGTCAATTATCTTCACTCACTTTGCGGGCACGTTGATATGTTTTGTTCTGCATGGGCAAACTTTTTGATAAAGTTTTAAATACCGTATTCGTATTTGAAAAGCATGGATGCAATTTTTTGCCCCCCCCCCTCCTCTCCCCCCTCTTTTCTCATCAGTTATGCAATAATTTGAATAATTCTCGAAATATTGGCATTACCGTGGACTATTGCATTCAAAATTCAGAAGAAAAAGATTGTTCTCATAAAAGCTAATTTGATCTCAGTGCTATAAGATATTCATGACCGTGTGAAGTTTAATGTTATTTACCTTTTACCTGGTATAAATTAATTGCCGGAGGTCGGAGAACGGAAATAAATGTACGAAGGTGTGTGTGATTCTTGCTTTCGAAGCCGGGAAATTCAGTGGTTGGTCCCTATCGTGCTGCCAAAAGGATGGTGCTGTTTTTGGATGTTATCGCGTCACAGTTATAATAAAGTTGTTGACCGGACCACATAGTTTCCTCTCTGTCTTTTATCATTATTATGTGGCAGCGAAATTAATATAAGCGAAATTAAGGCAAACCTCTTTTCTTACGTTTAACCACGGGAACTGTATTATAAAATAATCGATACAAGAAAATTAATTATGTACATATGTTTAAAGTCATTACAAAATTATACTACAAAACTATTGATTTACAAACAGTAAAGTGACAACTAAAATACTGATATATATTATTAAATAATTACATTATTTATTTGCTACTATGCAATTGCTACAAAATTGTTAGTGGCACATACATAAATACATACATAATTTTAAAAATATAATGAAATAATTTATCATAAATAAATCATCTTGTCAAGGACTTTCATTTTGGTGTTCGTCGTTTATTCTACTATAATATAGAATTTCATTAAGGTATTTGATACCGTTGTGAAATGCACAGTTGTTTGTTGTTGTTGATGTTGTGTGTGCCTGCGGCATGCCTTTGCTCCTCCACCGAATAGCCTCGTGTCGCCAGGCGGCGGCCTGTATGACTCATGCCTCCGCCAGGACCGAGCCCATCCTTGGATGACGTAGTGCATGGTGCGGAGGGGAGATATGACGTGCCTGCGATTGACATCTCGCACATCGCTTCACAGAAAGTCGGCGACCGCCTCCCGCCGACAACAAACTTCTGGACTCGTAATTGGGTCATGTGCGTAATTATCCAGAAAGGATTAGCGTCGGTATGAATACCTGAGCCAACGGCAGCTCTTGCGCGCACATGCGTGTGTATATTCTCTGTTTGATATAACTTCAGCGAATTTTGACAGACATTGAGACCAACCTACAAAGCATGCAAACAGTAAACGCCCCCATTTGCAAAGTATTGTGTCAGCTGATGGTTGTTACGGGATGCGTGTTATCGTGTAGGCGATCTTTGTGATTATTATGGAAGACAATAGTACGGGGCACTAAAAATTATAATCTAGAATTTAATCATAATTACAACATTTATGGCTTAAATTAAGATCGTAGAATAATGTACAATGTTTTTAGTTATAGAGCAAGGGCTTTAAAAACGTTTTGAAATATCATAGAGCGTGCGAACGTACGGTTATGTGAAATGTCTCCACCTGCCCTGTGAATGCCACTGCCATTGAGCTCTCTTCCGTCATAATTTATTTATATGCGAGAATTCCTTGCTGGTAGTGTTGGAATGTTCTATATGCAGTTAATTATTTTTGTATTTAGAACAGTCTCCCCGGTGAAATGAAATATCGGCCCATGTCTGCCGCTTTGCAAAAGCGTTTGTTGTAGAGGTGTTCAAGGTCACAAATCTATTCGCTCGTTTCTGCGGTACCAAACAGGACTCGCTTATTCGTATGAGCCTAGCTCGTGCGCAACGTCGGCCCGAACATCCGAGGCTCGCGGTCGTCCGCGACGCACTTTCACGGATTGGACAGAGTGAGACTCGGTATGTTCGATCTCGCTCGTTCGCCCAGACGACCATTCTTCCGCCTGCTGGCGTGGCGTTCGCGAAACAACGTCCCTGCATGTACACGAGACGAAAGGAAGTACAGGTTCTGTATATCCCTCGTTATAGATCATAGAAAAGCGACTTTTTTTATGTGACAACAGTGAACGTAACGCATAGTTAACAAGTGAAATAACATTCCCTACGTAAATATATATTCATCCTTTGAGGTAGATGGAACTATCGAACAAAAGCAATATAAATCTCAAGAGTCAGCACTGTTACATGTGGAAGTTTCTTAGTGCTGGTTACATTGTGAACTCTATATCTCGCAACACGTGTATATTGCCATGGATGAAAATAAAATCGTCCACACTCTTAAGGAAATGTGCGGCACCGTCTGTTTGTAATGATATGTCCAGCATTGCTAAAAAAAAAAAACACGCTCGCTTGATGCACTGGTGGAGGGTATGCAAAGAACTCCGCGTGCCAGCTGTGAGTGGGGGGAGGGGGATGTACTCTCTTCGTCAATGCCACCACTTCAAAAGGTTCTCATAATTTCCGACATTGCTCTGCTCGAGATATGTATCCACCTCAGCACCTAACGCGCAAGGAACCCCATCGATCTGTCTCTCTGTAAACGCACTTCTTCGTTTAGGTGGTGAAGGTTGCACGTTGAGCGCCGCTGGTCCTCTTTGGTTGCCGCCCTGTCGAGATATATATGCACGTTCTTTCTTCGCCAATCATTATTTTCAGCACGGGTAGTATGAGGCGGGGGCGAGGGTTGCGACCTTGAGGGCGGTTTTTGCCACCATCTATCCGCATTTCAGAGCTACCGTCTCGTGATCTCCGGACAGTCGAGACTTCGCGAACATTAGAAACACCATTTCAGAGTACTCGAAAGCGTTGTATCTCAAAGTATACGCTTCAGATACATACAAAACTACTCAAGGGCCCTGCATTGAACAACCTTCCTACAGAGTTTTCACCAGTAAAATAATAGGGTTGCCACTGAAAGTCCCATAGGTACACACAGTGCGACTAGAACACTGCAAGCCAGTTCAGAGCCTTGCGCTTCTCGGCCTCAGAGGAAAAAATCTCCAGGTGGGAGCCACAAGGATATCGGACCCCAAAAAATTAATAGTTTTATATTTGTACTAAACATTGTTCAACTCGTACGCATTTTATGTAATTACAATTTCCTCGAATAAAACAAATTTACACTTTATATTTTTTGAATAATTTGATGTCAAATACTAGATTCTTCTGTTTTGTTGCAGCCGTAATATCAAATACTAACTATGTTTTACAGATGAAAAAATTTACGAAGTAAACTAATCCCATGGGCTACTGCGTGACACGTATGCAATCACCAAATAACAAGCCATATACATGAAAAAAAATGTTAAGTATAAAGAAATTTTGGCATGTGTTTAACAATTGTCTTCACTTGAATTTTTTTTGCTGTTCCTTATCCAGCTATGTTTGTGGCGGTAACTTTAAATGTTCTCTACTAGGTTACTTTTATCTACTGTACATCATTAGATTGAGTTTGACTTTCGCAATAATTTCTTTACAAATTATTGGACTTCCATGGCGATTTAAGTTAGTAAAAGATTACCTATCAATCGCCTTGTTTGAACAGTTAGCCGTTAAACTTTTCCGTAGCATTTTGCTGGAGCCGTATTTTGCTAATGATTTCCCAGAACGTAGCTTTCATCAGTAAAGAGGATCGAATAGCCTTTCTCTTCCAGCAGTCTTCTACGAGTATAATTCTCTTACGCCTCACATCAAGTTTGTCTATAAATTGTTTGCGTATTTTTAGGTCTCGTCAATTCGAAATTATCTGAGAGTCGTGGACCACCTTTAAAATCGCTGCAGTCTACCTTTGTTTACTATGGGATGACATTTTTTCCATTACCTAAACTCGGTCACGTTTTTTTTTTTTTCCTCGCTAAGCACTTCACTTGTCAACATTGTTTACGTCTGCAGGAGATTTTCGATATTTTGTGTACCCGACGCTGCGAATGCGCTGCTTTTATAACGTTATGTTTTGTCGGAGTATTTTTTTTTTCTACGTATCCCTGGGAAAATCCAGTGACATCTGCGGGNCTTTTATAACGTTATGTTTTGTCGGAGTATTTTTTTTTTCTACGTATCCCTGGGAAAATCCAGTGACATCTGCGGGGCTTAGTTGAGCTTTATGCGCTGGAATCGCTGAACCTTCATCAGTTGTAAAACGTTTGCTGTTAACTTCTACTGTTTGTTCCATGTTGCTTCCTTTTCTTGACGTCAGTTTATACAACGAAAGTATTTCGTTTTCAGTACTTCACTTGTTCGCAATTGCCACCCGCTGTGAGAACGAAGTAGTGACGCCCAAACTAAAGTAGCAGTACAATTATCTTGAATGACGTGCCGTCAATGTAGGCTTATACATTACCAAAAAAAAAAAAAATTACCGAAATCGTTGGCGTTTTATTTAAGCTGTGGAACATACACGATTTCCTTGTAGTTTTTTTTTCCTTCTGAAATCCCAGCTCCTGCAGAACTGCTTAGTTACAACATGGCAGCTCTATATGCGTTAAAGAGATGGAAATAGTAATACTTTCTTTACTTTAGTTAGTTCCTATCTACTTTCATGCTTNAGCTCTATATGCGTTAAAGAGATGGAAATAGTAATACTTTCTTTACTTTAGTTAGTTCCTATCTACTTTCATGCTTGTTATGAAACGAGATGTGACCTAAAGTAAATGCATCGCCGAGTCTTCGCCATTATTGGCAAGCGAAAAATTTTCCTTCGTTTACCACCGCAAATTCGATTAGGGTAGACATCGATCCGCGAGTGAAAAGATTTACAACGACGTAGATATTTTTATTAAACGCAACAGCCATTTCGTGATTAATAGAATCTCTGAAAAAACATCTCAGTTGTTAGTGCACACACAGTGTGAGGATTCTTCACATGCAGAGAATTTCTACTTGTGCTCGGCGGCGGACAGTGGGGTGGCTTTGCACCCTCCTGTGGATGTCATCGCCAAGGACGACGATACCACAGTAGCTTAGTTTGCCCTCTCTCCCACACGGTGTAGTGGTCAGACCACTCGCCTCCCACGTAGGCGAACTCGGCTCGATTCTCATCGCGGACGCCCACAGATTATCGCACGTGGGAATCTTCCCGTACGATGCCGCTGGTTTGGCGGGTTCTCTCGGGCATCTCCCTTTTCCTCCCCGCACTTGCATTCCGGGGCTACTCCATACTCGCCCCGCTTCGCCTTCGTTGGCTCTTAAGACCTCGATGTTAAGAGCCGCCTATATCGCTCCTCTCTCCCACGCTATTTCTCTAGCTCGTATCAAATTGCTCCCATTTTTTCATTTTTTTCTTTCTCTCTTCATAATTAAAATATTTTCTTAAAAAAATATTTAGTGGCGAGAATAGGTGATAAAGCGGGAAAGATTTGTATTAACATTATAACAGTTCTCCTAATGAACTGAATTAAAAAAATATTGAACCGGAATTTTTAGAAAACATGCCGATTTTACCCGAAAAATATTTTTATCAAAATATTTTAAACATACAAATAGAATGATTTAGTTTATTTTGATCGTTAATTGAAATATTTTTATTGATTGTCTGTTACAATTTTTTTTATGTGAAGTATTAGGTAGACTATTGCTCAAGTTGCAAAAGTATACAATGTACAATTTTAGCAGCTGTGATAAATTCTTTTAAAACACTATCCTGCTGCCAGTAGAGTTTTCATCGAATGAGGGTAAATTTTATATTGTATCTAATCTTATTAAAAGTGTAATAGTTAAATTAGTGACAATTGAAAAAGTTTTATAATTTTTTTTAGTTTGATAAACATTCTAAGAGACAGCGTAGTAGTAACACATTTATATTTAATTATAAAAGTTTTAGGGTCGACATTGTTTCTTAGCCGACTAATAAATCTAGTCATACGATCCGTGCAAGGTTATTTCTACTTTTCGCGGAATGATACACAACATGCAAATAGAATAAACTAAACAGAGCCTTCATAAGACTTAATCATAACCCATGGGCGTGTTCAGGGGTTTGGCAGGGGTTGTGGCTCAGCCCCCCACCCCCCTGAAGATTACTGTTTCTTAAATTTTACTTTATGGTAACACGAACGCTAGAAGCATATGTATTTTTGTTGCTCGTTAATGTTTCCACCATTTTTCCGTTGGCTTATTAGGAAATGTTTTACGTATTATATTTACTATTTTTTTCCCCCCTAAAAATTACCTACCTCCTAGAAGCTAGACCTGTCTGTAATTCAAACGCAAAATATCTTGCAGTAAAGCTGTAACAAACTCCTCCGTAGAGGTTGGCAGTGAGTAATCGTAACTAAAATACAGGAGCATTACACTAATTTCTATTACATTATACATTATTTAGTAATTACAGTCACGTTGCAGATCACATATCCAGCTGTAACAGTAGAATCGTACCAAAGAAAGGAGTTTCTACCTAGAAACTAATCGCATATGTCTATCCAAAACAGTGCATGAAGAACCACTTGCTACAATTTGAGTTGAATATATCATTATACGTATGCATACATTTACTTGCATGTACATATATATATGCGTGCATGTATATATACATATTACATACAGTAGTGTCTTGTGCATGGTGAAATACNTTGCATGTACATATATATATGCGTGCATGTATATATACATATTACATACAGTAGTGTCTTGTGCATGGTGAAATACTCCCTCCCTCTGACCTTTGAAAATTTCTGAATCCGCCACTGAAACCTGCAACCAACCATAATTACGCAAGTAACCACCAAAATTGCGTAAATGTTTTTTTTCTCACTTTTTTAATGCTGTTTTGTTTGTTTTGATGGTAATGCTTGTTTCACTAGCAGTATTTTGTGTATGGTCTGCAGTCAAGTGATGGCAGCTGTGATTAGTGTAAAATACACCAAAATACATATACCTGCTGTTTGAGACGTAGCCTGAAGTCCTGTTTTATTCGAAATATAGCCATGGTAAAAGTGTTTTTTATTATTAAAGGAAATTGTTTTTAGAGNGCCTGAAGTCCTGTTTTATTCGAAATATAGCCATGGTAAAAGTGTTTTTTATTATTAAAGGAAATTGTTTTTAGAACTTGCAACTGTTAGAAAAGCATTCTAAAGACACGATGGCAGTTTTGGCGTGTACGCGTCTTCTGAAACTCAGTTAATGACATGCCAACATACATTGTATGCAAAAGGGGCAGCGGTGGCGTAGTGGCCAGGGCGCTCGCCTCCCACCACGGTGATCCGGGCTCCATCCCCGGCNAAAAGGGGCAGCGGTGGCGTAGTGGCCAGGGCGCTCGCCTCCCACCACGGCGATCCGGGCTCGATCCCCGGCGGGTTCACTCCCGGACCTTTGCATGTGGGAATCGTGCTGGACGATGCCGCTTGCAGGCGAGTTTTCTTGGGGTACTCCCGTTTCCCCCGCCCTTGCATTCCAGCGCCGCTTCATTCTAGGGTTTCATGCTCGTGGATGACGGTCACCTACGGGTCCCAGCTGGTAAGACCGTCACTCGGAGGGTGTTGCCTTGCCCTGGGTGTACTCCCCACACGCCATTATTATTATTATATTGTATGCAAAAACAATTGTTGGTAAAATTCCGTACTGTCTTGTTAGGCTCCGCATTCTTTTGTTTGTTTTGTTCGGCGTCAACGATCCCGGCGGAAATACCTACGTGAGCTTTTTAAGTACTTTCTGGACGTTTAGGACAAAGACTGGATCTGTCTGTCTCGTGGTACTTATTTTCCGAATAGCGTCTAAAATTGTTAGTGGTGAAATGGAAAAATATAATTATATGGTACACACACGTGCATGTATGTGGTATGCATACTCCAGCGGCTTTGGCTGTCTGTTGGATGTGCCAGGTTATGTTTCAGGAATGGCGAATCTGTTTCCAGCATGTAGGAACTTGGTTAGACGTGCCGCCCTGTTGCTCCGCTACGAGAGAAATCGCAGCTCGATATCGATGACAGCGCCAGAGTCGTTCATATTTGTCAATACATCGGCGAATTGGTCTCTGTTTGGGTTGGATCGTTCCCTAGTTGGCAGTTGTGTTTTATGTTCGCTGCTCCGCGTATTGAGTTGTCGACGTTTGACCATTGCGACGATTCTGTTATGAGAGGTGCGAAAACAGTGCAATTTGTGACACGGTAACCTCCGTAGCGTTACTGNTCGACGTTTGACCAGTGCGACGATTCTGTTATGAGAGGTGCGAAAACAGTGCAATTTGTGACACGGTAACCTCCGTCGCGTTACGGTCAGACAGAGAGAGGTTGCGTGTTTGTATCCCGGATAATCCATGAGGTGGGTGCCGTTAGTTTCTCGTAAGTTAAGACAGAGAGAGGTTGCGTGTTTGTATCCCGGATAATCCATGAGGTGGGTGCCGTTAGTTTCTCGTAAGTTAAGACAGAGAGAGGTTGCGTGTTTGTATCCCGGATAATCCATGAGGTGGGTGCCGTTAGTTTCTCGTAAGTTAAGACAGAGAGAGGTTGCGTGTTTGTATCCCGGATAATCCATGAGGTGGGTGCCGTTAGTTTCTCGTAAGTTAAGACAGAGAGAGGTTGCGTGTTTGTATCCCGGATAATCCATGAGGTGGGTGCCGTTAGTTTCTCGTAAGTTAAGACAGAGAGAGGTTGCGTGTTTGTATCCCGGATAATCCATGAGGTGGGTGCCGTTAGTTTCTCGTAAGTTAAGACAGAGAGAGGTTGCGTGTTTGTATCCCGGATAATCCATGAGGTGGGTGCCGTTAGTTTCTCGTAAGTTAAGACAGAGAGAGGTTGCGTGTTTGTATCCCGGATAATCCATGAGGTGGGTGCCGTTAGTTTCTCGTAAGTTAAGACAGAGAGAGGTTGCGTGTTTGTATCCCGGATAATCCATGAGGTGGGTGCCGTTAGTTTCTCGTAAGTTAAGACAGAGAGAGGTTGCGTGTTTGTATCCCGGATAATCCATGAGGTGGGTGCCGTTAGTTTCTCGTAAGTTAAGACAGAGAGAGGTTGCGTGTTTGTATCCCGGATAATCCATGAGGTGGGTGCCGTTAGTTTCTCGTAAGTTAAGACAGAGAGAGGTTGCGTGTTTGTATCCCGGATAATCCATGAGGTGGGTGCCGTTAGTTTCTCGTAAGTTAAGACAGAGAGAGGTTGCGTGTTTGTATCCCGGATAATCCATGAGGTGGGTGCCGTTAGTTTCTCGTAAGTTAAGACAGAGAGAGGTTGCGTGTTTGTATCCCGGATAATCCATGAGGTGGGTGCCGTTAGTTTCTCGTAAGTTAAGACAGAGAGAGGTTGCGTGTTTGTATCCCGGATAATCCATGAGGTGGGTGCCGTTAGTTTCTCGTAAGTTAAGACAGAGAGAGGTTGCGTGTTTGTATCCCGGATAATCCATGAGGTGGGTGCCGTTAGTTTCTCGTAAGTTAAGACAGAGAGAGGTTGCGTGTTTGTATCCCGGATAATCCATGAGGTGGGTGCCGTTAGTTTCTCGTAAGTTAAGACAGAGAGAGGTTGCGTGTTTGTATCCCGGATAATCCATGAGGTGGGTGCCGTTAGTTTCTCGTAAGTTAAGACAGAGAGAGGTTGCGTGTTTGTATCCCGGATAATCCATGAGGTGGGTGCCGTTAGTTTCTCGTAAGTTAAGACAGAGAGAGGTTGCGTGTTTGTATCCCGGATAATCCATGAGGTGGGTGCCGTTAGTTTCTCGTAAGTTAAGACAGAGAGAGGTTGCGTGTTTGTATCCCGGATAATCCACGAGGTGGGTGCCGTTAGTTTCTCGTAAGTTAAGACAGAGAGAGGTTGCGTGTTTGTATCCCGGATAATCCATGAGGTGGGTGCCGTTAGTTTCTCGTAAGTTAAGACAGAGAGAGGTTGCGTGTTTGTATCCCGGATAATCCATGAGGTGGGTGCCGTTAGTTTCTCGTAAGTTAAGACAGAGAGAGGTTGCGTGTTTGTATCCCGGATAATCCATGAGGTGGGTGCCGTTAGTTTCTCGTAAGTTAAGACAGAGAGAGGTTGCGTGTTTGTATCCCGGATAATCCATGAGGTGGGTGCCGTTAGTTTCTCGTAAGTTAAGACAGAGAGAGGTTGCGTGTTTGTATCCCGGATAATCCATGAGGTGGGTGCCGTTAGTTTCTCGTAAGTTAAGACAGAGAGAGGTTGCGTGTTTGTATCCCGGATAATCCATGAGGTGGGTGCCGTTAGTTTCTCGTAAGTTAAGACAGAGAGAGGTTGCGTGTTTGTATCCCGGATAATCCATGAGGTGGGTGCCGTTAGTTTCTCGTAAGTTAAGACAGAGAGAGGTTGCGTGTTTGTATCCCGGATAATCCATGAGGTGGGTGCCGTTAGTTTCTCGTAAGTTAAGACAGAGAGAGGTTGCGTGTTTGTATCCCGGATAATCCATGAGGTGGGTGCCGTTAGTTTCTCGTAAGTTAAGACAGAGAGAGGTTGCGTGTTTGTATCCCGGATAATCCATGAGGTGGGTGCCGTTAGTTTCTCGTAAGTTAAGACAGAGAGAGGTTGCGTGTTTGTATCCCGGATAATCCATGAGGTGGGTGCCGTTAGTTTCTCGTAAGTTAAGACAGAGAGAGGTTGCGTGTTTGTATCCCGGATAATCCATGAGGTGGGTGCCGTTAGTTTCTCGTAAGTTAAGACAGAGAGAGGTTGCGTGTTTGTATCCCGGATAATCCATGAGGTGGGTGCCGTTAGTTTCTCGTAAGTTAAGACAGAGAGAGGTTGCGTGTTTGTATCCCGGATAATCCATGAGGTGGGTGCCGTTAGTTTCTCGTAAGTTAAGACAGAGAGAGGTTGCGTGTTTGTATCCCGGATAATCCATGAGGTGGGTGCCGTTAGTTTCTCGTAAGTTAAGACAGAGAGAGGTTGCGTGTTTGTATCCCGGATAATCCATGAGGTGGGTGCCGTTAGTTTCTCGTAAGTTAAGACAGAGAGAGGTTGCGTGTTTGTATCCCGGATAATCCATGAGGTGGGTGCCGTTAGTTTCTCGTAAGTTAAGACAGAGAGAGGTTGCGTGTTTGTATCCCGGATAATCCATGAGGTGGGTGCCGTTAGTTTCTCGTAAGTTAAGACAGAGAGAGGTTGCGTGTTTGTATCCCGGATAATCCATGAGGTGGGTGCCGTTAGTTTCTCGTAAGTTAAGACAGAGAGAGGTTGCGTGTTTGTATCCCGGATAATCCATGAGGTGGGTGCCGTTAGTTTCTCGTAAGTTAAGACAGAGAGAGGTTGCGTGTTTGTATCCCGGATAATCCATGAGGTGGGTGCCGTTAGTTTCTCGTAAGTTAAGACAGAGAGAGGTTGCGTGTTTGTATCCCGGATAATCCATGAGGTGGGTGCCGTTAGTTTCTCGTAAGTTAAACGATACTGTACTTTGTAAGCTGACCCAGGTTGGTTCTCCGGCATAAATTCCGAGTCGCTAGGAAGTCAAATGTACTTTAAAAAAAATTCGTAACTTAACACTTTGAAGTCTGAACCATTTCGTTGCGTGGTAAATACAGTTTCCCGTACGTTTAACGAGGTGAGCATCTGCGTCGTTGAAATCCTCGTATTCTGTCGCATTGCAGTTATCACAGATAGGTAACAAATAGTCTGTATAAATTTAAAATTGTTTTACGCTTTTTAGCTCACACTCAGGAAGTTTACGATAGCGATTTTTCCATACATTGCTCAGAATCGCAGCATGTTCTAAATGGGCTTTCGTTACGAGATACGCTGTTTCGGCCAAATCCGGGACACAGCTGCTCATCTATGACTATTCATTTCCTTCCTTTATAGCAGGCAAGGAAAGTGATGAAAGTAAACAACGTTTATTTCTAAATCAGTCTACCGTGAAATTAAGAAGTGTTGCTTAAAAATTGTGATCTGAATGCAGTTGTCGAGTACAGAGATTTGTATCTAAAAACATTGTAAATAGATGTATTGTTTCGTTAATTAATGCTATACGAGGATATATGTTGCGAATTTTACTTTGCATATGTGTATTCTCTTTATTTATGTGTGCGTGTGTGCATGATTAGGCCACAGAAAAATTGCGATTTAGCTAACGTTTTTCACAGATTAGCATGTGATAATATCCAGTTTCCTGTGATTTTGATTTGTAATATGGTGCTCATGTACCTTAATAAATTAATTTCACTTGAGGTACACGCCGCAAAATCTTTTTAAATATACTACAGAACAAGCGAATTTACACTGTTGTTGGTAAGGCCAGGGAAATTGTTTTCAGCATTTTGCTTTGATTAATTTGGTTACTCTTGTGGCGCGGTCGGTTGGTGCGCCGCCGGTCTGAGGTGCGAGAAGTTCAGGGTTCGAATCCCAGGTAAGGCATGGGTGTTAGTTTAAGTTAGGTCATAAATTAGTTTGTAAGCCGTTTCCTGATAAGCCTTCAGGCATTACACCGAGGGACGTTAACAAGCCCTTTCCAATTCAATCAAATCCAATTTGGCAATAAGTTACAGTGTGGAAAAGTAGACCCCGTTACGTAAACACAAGAATACGTTTTCTGTCCTTTGGAAGAATATATCAGANGTTACAGTGTGGAAAAGTAGACCCCGTTACGTAAACACAAGAATACGTTTTCTGTCCTTTGGAAGAATATATCAGATATTATTATATTATTGTTCACTGTAAAACAAATTTTGGAGGTGAAATTTGCTTTATATGTAGTGGAAACAAATTACATTAACATGTAATTAATTACGTTACATGTTAGTTACCTCTTAAATGTAGAGTAAATTCTGGTAGCAAGTAAAGTATTATTCCCTAATCGTACGGAAACGTACCTGTGGGGAAAATTCCATACGAGTGAGTGAATGTTAACTATTTGTATAATACAAGTTATGTCAGAAAAAAATTTGGGCATGATAGTAGTGTTTATTTTGATATCCTCAGACGAATAGTAATAAAAAAAACAATTCTAAAATCGTCGACACTTGCCAGTGGATGAGCGCGAACCACGAGACTTCCTCGGGAGGCCGCTGCGCTGTCCATTACATCCCAGCAACGACGTGATTGCGTACATATCTGATAATTGTTTTTTATATACTTTCTACCTTAAAATTAATTTGTATTGCTTAGTACTTGTTATGTTTACCCTAACGAATGTAAGTCCTGCAAGTTGTCCAACATGGCGCCTCGCTTTGTTTCTTCCTCCCGTCCTCCCATCGAGCTGTTGAGACACAGCCGAGGAGATGCACACGCCGTAAGGTAATTTTCCCATTCACGTAAGGGATTTTCCGCTGCCATGCAAGTGAATTTTACTCCAGAGCGCGGTAATTCTATCTTACACGTAAAGAAAAATGTGTTTCCCAAACAAGTTTGCGAATGTCACCTGATAATTGTCAGGTAGTTTCCCCAATATTTAGACATTACGGTACCTTCAAGTGCGTTCTAGTGGAAAATTAAAATTTTTGCATGTGTTACAACGTGTAAATAAGGTGACTGCGTTGAGTATCGTATTGCAAAATATGGAACAGCTACACTCCCTCTCGGCTATAATTGCAACCTGCCGATCGTGTGAAGTCAGCTGTCTAGAAGACTATGGAACGAAAGAAACGTTAAGAGTATCGTGACCTCTAGAAATTTAAACAAATGTATTCAGTAGTATGTTGCATAATATTGCTAAAGCTATGAAAAAAAAAATTCTTTTTCTATCTCTTTGCCACAGTTTTTTTGTATGCAACTGACTTCCTACTCAGTTATGTTTTTTCCATTCCCTTTGTATTTTACTGTGAAAAGAGTACTTAATTGAATTTCTCTCTTACAATGTTACCCGAATTTATTTTATTTGAGCTATACCAGTTGTCATTTATCGCACTCACACATACTGATCTTACCTACTCGCGTATTCTCATTTATTTTACGCTTTATCGTGTTTGTAAAAAAACGTTTACGCTTCTCATTTCAACCTGTTACACTTAGTTCTGTTTTTCTCTTCTCCGCGTAAACCACCTCTTTATCGAGTTACCTAACTCTGGCCTTATAACTTATCATCTATTCCGTCCCTTTAGTAGGCCTATCTCTCCACTTCTCACCTGTCGCCATCTACCACGTTCTCCCGATTTAACCAACCTTCCCTCTCAGTTTATCTACCTTAATTTGCCTACTTTTATCAGCTTCTTTCTCTTCCGTGCGTTTGTCAAAACCGTAATGTAATCGCGCGTGTTATCCGTATTAATGACTAGCTGTGCTCGCGACTCCGCTCGCGTGGACTGCAGAATTATTGTTTAGGTTTTTTTTTAAAATAAAGTTGAATTTTACTTGGTGTTAATTATGAGATAAATAATCATTAGACAAATATTTTTAATGTAAACATACATATTGAGAACTTAAATGGTAAAAACGCTTATTAGTATTTCTCTGTTATAGATAGATATATGCTACCGCGGAGTCTTTTTATTCTCCACGTTTCTTTACTACATTATATTGTTCCATCTTTAACGGTTCAGACAGCGTATTGCAAGAGAGCAAGCTGGCGGCAAACTTTTTTTCCGACTTGATTCTCTATTATCGTCATTGCTTATTCCTTATGTCACTTAATGTAACAAAATATATACTAAAACCCNTACTTAATGTAACAAAATATATACTAAAACCCGGCCAGAGAACATAGCTATGAATTTAAAAAAAAAAACACGTAAATTGGATACGTGGTTCTCGAGTGATAATCGCACTAACAGACAGACAGACAGACATTGAGTTTTATAATATGTACAGATGTTCTTCCCCTATCCGGAGTTTAACTTTGGCGTCCATGTTTTCCTATTTCTGTCCACGTGCTTTATTTAGTCTGCGAAACACTTCTTTAAGAAAGTTGCAAAGTCCCATCCGGTCGTGCAGACTCAGCTCACGCCCCGGTGTCAGCGATATTGTCTATTAATTATAGCAATGTCTGTTGTTTATATGTGTAGGCCTCGGCGAGCTCGTTATCCACTCGAACAGTGAATAAATAGGCAGTATTTCCCATTTGTTCTGTATTGCCCAGTGACAGCCAACCCACGCAACACGGCCGCGCATGCTGGTTGTCAGAACCTTAAATGAGAATTGGTTAATTGCGCGCGGCCGCGCTCCGCGGTGATGTAGGGACCCCGGTGGTATAGTGGTTAGACTACTCGCCTTCAACCAAGGCGAACCGGGGTTCGATTCTCGGCGGGGTCGCNCAGTTACGTAATCATTACTGTTCTATGAATGTATAGGCATCGCTGCGTGGCAATAACGATAATACGTACGTATACAGTCTGGATTTCGGAAACTTATTGCGTAACCAACCCGACTCGTATCGAGCGCAAAAGCGGGCTCGCGACTTTCGCCACCTGCACGCGATTCGCAAACCTATCATTATTTGACGCAGAGTGTTTACAAAAAACTGGTTATCTGACCGACCCCTCTTTTAACTTGTTACTTCACTTCCAGACGTTTTCACAATCAGTCGACACGCGCTTCTATAATGAAACTATGATTTTTTTTTTTTTTAACTGACACACATTTACACCACGCTGTGTGTCGGAGGGTTAGTGAGCGACGGTGTTAAAATAAATGTAATCTTAAGTAAAAAATTGCGCGCACACATTCATGCCTCACCCAGATTCGAAAATAGGAACCTTCGTTCCATAGGCTAGCATTCCGACTGAATAAGCTTGGGAGATTGGTTAAAACACAGAATTTAAATTCTACAAAATCATTTCAGCACATAATTAAAAGACTTTACATCTCGAAACGTAAATTTGACATTTTGCTAAAATAAGCTGCATTGGACTGTTAACAAAGTAGACGCTGGTAGGTGTCAAGCAGTGGCGAAATTTGTTTTATTCATGAGGGAGGTTCGCTTACTTCACTGTTCTGTAGAGATAAAATGTAGAAGGCTCGTGGGAATGAAATAATCTTTTAATAGAATGTATTTTTGTGTAGTGAGTTGACTAGCATGTATATATATTTAAGCTGAAACACACTGCGAAAGCCCTCTCATTTGGAATAATATACAAATATATTTTATTTTAGCCTTAGACATAAACTTTCGTGTGCGGTGTAATATGTGAACTGTGTTTATTAATTACATGGTCATATTGATTTTAAAAGGCGCTTAAAGGATGAAAAATGGCTGAAAGGAAAAAGTAACGAGGGCCTCAAAAGTGCTCACTTTACCGTGAACAGCCTATGGTAAGTGTGTTTTTATCTGCGCGAAAAGTTGTGAAGTGTCAACGTATGGCTTACGTTCCTTAAACTGTCCGCACGATACAAATGAGTGTCCGCCAGTCGTTTGCTGTATCGCGCGCTCTTGCGACGAAATAAACAGTTTCTCATTGTATCATTAGCATTTTGGCGCTGCCGGATAGATAGTTTGTTTTAGGTTTTATGTGGCGTAGTTTAGCAGAGAAAAGCTGAAGTCGACGGCGACTCCGTGATATAGGACTTCGAGCGGCGTGGACGTCGACTTGGTGATAGCAAATTCCAAGTCGTGCCAAGTATTTTTTATTTTTTTTCCTATTCGCCACGTGAGCGCGACATCTAAGAGATCGCGTTCACGGTAAGTTGTCATGACTGACATCGTAAGAGGGGGAAGAGAGAAATCCTTGGGATTTTATATACGTATTCAGTATTCATTTTTAAAAGTTATTTATTAAAAAGACTGTTACGATAGCGTGAACATGCCTTAATTCGACGGCCTGCCCGAACACGCCATCACTCACGAGCGGTAATCAGGACAGCCAGTTGCCGCAATCGGGACTCGCGTTGCCCAAACCCCGGTAAGCAGGAATGCCCTCTACCAGCCAGGGGATGAGGCAACGTTGCGTTATGCCACGCCGATATGAGGGCAATGCAGAGTGGCGGCAGAGGTCTTTCTCCATGTGACGCCGGCCGAGATGGACGTCACAAGAAGCCTGCTGTGCCGACCGCCGTAACTCGTCATACTTCACCAGCCTTCGAATACTTACCAAGGTGGGACAATTACAATATACTAACGTGACTCTCAGTAAGGTAGTGGATTTAGTTAATTTAAAATGGTCCCCCGACTTTATTGTAATTTATGTAATAGCCAGATGTTTAATTATATAGCCGTATAGTAACCTACAGCTCCTTATATTTATTTACTCCGTATGCTGTACCATTATGAGATCCCCCCAACCTTAACAAGTATGGTTTGACCAATTTAAACAAAGTATAACAACGCGTAGTAAATTACTCAGATTATTGAATTACTTTAATATCAATAGAGTACTTTCATTTTGTTTACCATGTGGAGTACATGGCAGTTAGTTATTGGTTATTTCCTAAGAATGACTACAAAAGGGATAGTGTGCAATACGTTGAACCGTAATCATCTTGTCTGTATAATTAGATCATATTCTGTGCCGTAGCAGTAACATTTTGAAAACTTAATGTCAAACATAAGTAATGGCAAAAAATATATAAATCTATAATGGCGTCCAGCTCTTCCTCTTAAGCGAACAAATCTGCGACTTCTCTGTCCACGATGAGATGGCCTTCGGCCAGTACCAAATGCTTGAAAGAGCGAAGGAGCAGACAGAAATCTGCCTGTTAAGAGGCAGATCAGTATGCCATGGCATCGGTCGTGCTCTCGAAGAATATCACCTACCAGACCCATTTCAACGGGGTCGCATGGTCGGCTCTTCGTATAGCCATTCATCTTGGCCGTGCAGTCACCACTGTTACACGGCCTGCCAGACGCACTGTGGATAGAGAAGATCGTCGTATCCGCCGACGTGCAATAGCAGAGCGTATCGCCACATCCAGAGATCCATCCTACAGTCTGTGGGTTCTGCACTGCATTTGCCGGTCTCGACAAGAATTATTCGTCGTCGTTTGAACGAGACTGGCCTACAGGCACGGCGTCCAATGCGCAGTTTGCCTTTGACCCCTCGGCATCGTGTAGCACGCCGTCTAAGGTGCCAGGAACGTTAACATTGGACAGAGGAATTAACGATGCATTGTGCTCTGTAATCAGCCCCGCTTGAATCTTAATGCAGATGATGGCCCGCAGCAGGGTTCCGTGCTGCAGCGGCCAATACAACCATCCTGCACTGATTCATGAACGCCATACGTCGCGGACACCATGGTGTTAACGGCATGAGGTGCCATAAGGAATGACTCCCGGTCACGTGCCGTGGTTGTTGATGGCGCCCGACAACACAGCGATATGTAAATAAGATTCCGAGGNAACGGCGTCCAATGCGCAGTTTGCCTTTGACCCCTCGGCATCGTGTAGCACGCCGTCTAAGGTGCCAGGAACGTTAACATTGGACAGAGGAATTAACGATGCATTGTGCTCTGTAATCAGCCCCGCTTGAATCTTAATGCAGATGATGGCCCGCAGCAGGGGTCGGTGCTGCAGCGGCCAACACAACCATCCTGCACTGGTTAATGAACGCCACACGTCGCTAACACCAGGTGTTAACGGCATGAAGTGCCATCAGGAATGACTCCCGGTCACGTGCCGTGGTTGTTGATGGCGCCCGACAACACAGCGATATGTAAATAAGATTCCGAGGCTCCAATTTTACCATTTTTGGGCATCATACTCAACGCTATCACGCAGCAAGATAATGTTCGTTCCCATACTGCACGCATCACCCAACAGGCTCTACTGTTCGCGTGGCAGCTCTGATGACGCCGGGTACGTGGGAAGGGGCAGGCAGGGCGGAGAGTTATCGCGGGGAGTAAGAAGCTTGGCGATGCAGTAACGCGGAGTGCTACGTCGGTCCGGAACGAAACGTCGTCGTGCATTCCGAGGGTCGTAGAATCGTAAGTCATATAATTACAAAGTGTGATGAAGAGGTTAAAAAATAATGTTGCGCATCCACAGTACACCAGGCGACAGCAAGAGCTGCACACTACGTTGGAGTGTCGGAGACGGTCATTAAGAAGATGCGGAGGGAACAAGAAGAAATTAATAACGGCGGTGAGGGCGGTATGGCCTGTCCACGCCGGGTAAACGTCTGGAATCTAGACCGGAACACACTGTTGTGAATGCCGAATTGCGTAATGCGTAATTCTGCGGACGTTTCTTGAGTTTTGTGTTAAGGAAAAACGTGCAAAGGTTAAGCATGTGATGCGCGAAGGAAATGTGTCCGGGGATTTATCTCTTCAGAAGCCACGAGAGATTACTCTTACAGCGATTGATACTGTAACCGTAACCAAGATGGACCTGGGAAGGGTACTGTGGCCATGTGCAGAAGTTGCAGACTGAATACTGCGCAAAGGACGGCATTGTGTCAGATGTCATTGACAGTATAGTTGCTTGTCTCGACGACAGTAGTGATTCCTCCATTGGATCTGGCGAGTGCAGTCCGGACAGTGAACGAGCAAACCCGGGTTCACCGTTAGCAACACCGCTTCCTTGAGGCGAGTGCGTGTTTTTGTTTAGTATTTTTACGTCGTGGCCGGCTTATAGCACCAACGCCGCATACCTGCCAGGGCTTCAGAGCTGGCGCGGGGACAGTTCAAGATGTGGACACCGTACCTTGGCCTGCCAGGTCTCCAGATTTGTCCTCGAGATTGATTGAACACGTGTTGGCGATGCTGGAGTGACGTTAGCACCACCATAAACCACCTGCCCAAACTCTGGCTGATCTACGTGTGCAGTTGCAGGAAGCATGGCGGCGTGTGCCTCAGGGCACTACCCGCCAACTGTACGACAGAGATGCCTCGTCGCCTCGCTACCTGTATAACCGCGAGTGGAGGCTCTACCCCCGTATTGAACGCGTACTTTGCGTACGCCAAACAACGCGCCCTCTACGCGTGAAAGACTAATCACTACTCATTTGCACTATCGTATATCAGCCTATGGCGGTTTAATAAAGTTTCACGTAAGGAAGTGGCAAGTCCTTTCTGTACACTTCTTTGAAACATTTTCCTTAAAAAAATGCGAATAGGAGCATGCACAAGCCACTAGCACTGCGGTAGACAACTACAGTAACGTTTTCACCCCTTTCAACATTTTGTAATTGTAATCACTTCCGTTTTTGTGCTATTATTTTTGAGGGATTATTATTGAGGGGAGAACCAATCTCATCAATATTATAAATCGCCTCTGGATTACTCAGTTTATTCATGTGAGGCGTAACACTGTTTATATAAAAAAAAAATATCTACGGCCTCATCGCTTATTCCTGCAGCTCTTGCCTTGGAGAGCCATTCAAGTTTCCGCAAGGAAATGTCAGGGTCTCTTGTAATAAAATCAGCAAACCAGTCGGCGCCAGCTTGTTTGGATGACAGGTTCTTTTCTTTCTGTTACGAGAACACAGCAGAGGTCCAACATACTTGTGGGCTTGGAATTTATTCTCTGTGTACCTGCTTCAGCCTTGAGGTTGAAACCGTATTCTGTAGGGCCGTTTCAGGGATGTTAAAATTACCTTTAGCAGCGCGGTCACCCAAGGTTATTCCCCAGTATACTTGAAATAACCCCGATCATGGCATCTTCCGATCATTTCAGACGGTTTCGTTTGCGTGTGTAATTACGAACCATCTTAAAGATCAAGACAAAATGGGCTNATCTTCCGATCATTTCAGACGGTTTCGTTTGCGTGTGTAATTACGAACCATCTTAAAGATCAAGACAAAATGGGCTACACTAAGAGAAATGTTTGGTCAGAAAAAACAAAATTTGTTTGGAACAACAAAATGGCATTTTTCAATAATTATAAACAAATGTTAAGTTTGGCGCAACCATGTTGAATGTTTGTCACAGCAACAATAAGCTACTGATAAAATTATATTCTCAGTAAAAACATTTTCATAAAATTTGGAACTAAACATTTTTCTATCTTTTTATTTTCTTTCTAATTAGGCTACAAAATGACTACAAAAATTAATAACAGCATGCAATTTAACTTTAGGTACTGTACAAACACAGGGCGCATTTAGTACCACAACACCGACACGTCACTTAACTGTGCATATAACACTTTGAATCCTAAGATTGTTGCTTAACCTGAGCAAAGGTTACTCAGTAAATTGCTATTAATATAAGTAGCAATTTNACTTTGAATCCTAAGATTGTTGCTTAACCTGAGCAAAGGTTACTCAGTAAATTGCTATTAATATAAGTAGCAATTTATTTATGTGTTTTTCGTGTTCTTAACCCATTGGTACATGCTACTTTGGCCTATACGTATTTTATAGCTTCATATTGAGTACTACCAAGTGATCGCCTTAGCCACAACATTGATGATCGGCACAGCCCAAAAGTGATTTTTATTTACAAATTTGTTACACTGCAACCACTCGGAATTACGTCACAATTATTATGGGCGACGAAAGAAAAGAGTCATCCTAGTTAACACCTCCAAGCAAGTCGTGGAGAAATATGAATTCGTTTGACCCTGCAGGACTCAAGTGGGGTCTGGTAGAACCCAGTCTAAATGTTTTCTGCTGAAACAAGGTTGCGAGCATGTCGGCTTTGTAACTCCAGGTACCTTCAAGATGGGAAATGTAGATAACGCTGACACCACAATTTGACAGTGTTCGTTCTGTTGTTTGCCTGCGAGGATCTACCAAAGTCGTCTGGGGTCCTACAGACCCCACCCAAGTTCTCTAAGTACTTTTCCAACTCAACAAGATAAGCACACAACACAATGTTAACCCACAATAATAATATCTTTATGTGAAATAAAAGCAGTTTTATTTTAAATATAATTACAAAAAGTGACACTCTTTTTTTATTTTTAGATGACATACCAACAGAAAGTTGAGCAGGAGCTATTACAGAAATTACTGCGAGAAGAAATTACTGTTAAATTATAGCTCACAAGAGGATTCAGGTAATGCTAATAATAAGTATTACATAGGACGAGATAAGATAACTAAATGGAAACGGGATGCATCAGCTAAATGCTGTACGAGGAGCCATAATATTGTTACCAGCTCGATGCTTCGCATCCCGCACGAGCGAGTGTAAGTGAAGGACAGCAATTATATGATAGCGGCGGCGGCACATCAAAGGATTGTTTGGAATGAACAGGCGAGCGATAGGCCGGTGGCCGCGTATTTGTTACGGAAAGCGAGCCGACACGATGACTCTTTGTGCGGCGTGCGCTGCTGACTCTGGTTGTATTGATTTCTGCGTTTATCTGAAGAATGCTCTGGATTACTGACCTCGTTCTATCAGCGTGACGCGGGGTGCGCTGAACCTTCCAGATGGTCAGGATGAACACTATATACGTGTGACAGGCCTCCGAGCCGAGGAGTTGATGATAGAATGAGAGGCTGAGTTCCGAGCGATAGAAGACGAGCAGCGAGAGAAGTGACTNTCCGAGCCGAGGAGTTGATGATAGAATGAGAGGCTGAGTTCCGAGCGATAGAAGACGAGCAGCGAGAGAAGTGACTAGCATAAGGGAAATCTGCGACTGCGAGTATCAAACAGTGAAGGTGTGGCTGGCAGGGTAGACTATTGGACTAAATGTGTGAGTGAAAGACATTACAAATGGTGGCAACAGATAGGCTGAACACGTGCTAATAATGAGTATGAGTTAATTTACTGTAACCAAACAAAGACAATTAAGAATGATGTTAATTAGAGTTGAAATATACATTAAATATTGCGCTCACTGTAAAACAAAGAGTAATAGTAGAGACATATAATTTAATGCTAAATAATAGCTGTATGAATGATTTATTAAAGTAGAAATCAACATTTAGTTATTTTATTTTTATTAAGGCCTCCATCTCTCACGAACTCAGATACGCCCCTCGGGCGTCCCAATGTAACAAAATAATCAACTAATTTCCAGGAGTGCGGCGATCATCTCGAAATGCTTTTAAAGTAATGGATGTGCTCTTTTTATTTTTCACATCGGACACGTTTAAGACAATTGTTGAAAACACTAACAAGCGTATAGGAAAAATTAAGAGCTTCGCATTCTGATAAGCAGAGGTTAAGGGAAACTGACAAAACAGAATTACTATATGTCATTGGTTTACTGTATTTGGCAGGAATGTTCAAATTTCGCAGGTAAAGTCTCAGGGATTTGTGGGTGGAAGATGGCACTGACACAGAGATTTTCAGACTTACGATGTCACTGTTTCGATTCAAGTTTCTCCTAATTTTCTTTGAGAATACGAATCCGTAGACATGCTGCTCGATATACTAATTAAAAAGGCAAATCAAATTTACATGACTTTAATTTATAAGATTATGCTTTTCATAATCTATGGTTACAGCATCATAAACTACAAATCCGTCTTGGAAATACGAATACACAAGTAGAATATTTTTTGCCTCATTTTATCGTACCTGATTCGAATGGACTGTAGTACAGAATGTTATACAATATTTCATCTGTTAGCGCTGATCTGTTTAGCTATCTTTATTACATATGCATGTGTGAACACATACCTAAGAGCTGTTTTTCGTCTCTGACTAACTTGAATACCTTTGTGGTTACATTGAAGTTATGTTAGAGGAAGTGTACAAACATTTCAGAACACTTTCTTACATAAACAGAGTTCTAATTTGAATCTTTGAACTGATCGGTTGAAAGGGTTATATTATTCTACAGTGCATTCGGTTCGACGATGCAGATACACGTGAACAAAGGGTAAAAACTGATCAGGTTGCAGCTATCCGAGACTTCTTTGGAGCGTTTGTTAAGAAAACTGTAAAGATAATTACTCTCTTGGTGCTTACGTAACAATTAATGAAAAAAATTGGAAGCATTCAGGGGACGTGCGAGTTTTAGACAATATATTCCAAGTAAACCGTCTAAATACGGCATCAAGATATATGCCCTCGTAAATGCAAGGATCTATTACACAAGCAATCTTGAAATTTACGTGGGAAATCAACCAGAAGGCCCATACAAATTGAGTAACTCACCTCATGATGTTGTGATTAGCATGGTAGCACCAATTCCAGGGCCAGGATGAAATGTAACTACTGACAATTAGTTTACAAGCTATCCACTAGCGACGAGATTTCTGCAGAATCACAAACTTACAATCGTTGAAACTATACGCAAAAACAAGTGAGAAATACCTCCGGAATTTTCAGAAACAAAAGGAAAACCTATTGGTTGAGGTCTTTTATGGTTTCTGCAAAGATTTCACCTTAGTATCTCATGTTCCTAAGAATGGAAAAGTAGTAATTTTATTATCTACAATGCATCACGTTGCAAAAATTGATGAGAATACCGGCGAGAAAAGAAAATCAGAAATATGAACTGACTACAATCTCAGAAAGGGAGGAGTAGACATGGTAGATCAACTTTCATCTCTTCACGACGTGTCTCGCAACAGCAGACGGTGGCTACTGACAGTATTATTTGCTCTTATGAATGTTGCTGTAATAAATTCTCAAATAATTTACCAAAGCAATACAAAGAATGAGATGAATAGGAAAACTTATTTGAAAACTCTAGGGCTTGAACTCGTCAAGAAATGCTCTGTCGAAAGAGCCCAAGTTTCTCATCCTAGAAGGGAGCTGAAGGTTAAATTATAACCTGGAAAGAGTGACGATACAGATGATCAGCCTCCTACAAAACTAATTATACGCTCACGGTGCACTGTGTGACCAAGATCAAAGGATAGGAAGACAAACGTACAGTGCGTGCATTGCAAGTGTCACATTTGTACTGATCATACTGTTCCACTTTGCAAAAAATGTGCACCTATGAACATAGCTGAAACAAATTGATCCAAGAAACTGGTATTTCTTTAATTTTAACAGAAATTATATTTCAAGTTACTACTGATTCATTTATTATAGTTACTACCTCTTGTTTTATTTGTTGAATAATTTTTGTCAGATTATTGTGAAATGACTTGTTTTTCATTCATGAAAATAGTGTTTTGTATTGTTTTATGTTTATGCTATGTATTCACATTAAATCTAAATATTTGGCTGTAAAAGGTATCACAAACTGTATCATTACAAACAAATGATTGGTTTTTAATCATGCAATTTTAAAAAAATATTGTACACAAAAGTTTTGGGATCCCTCAGACCACACCTGAGTCATGGTGTAAAATCTCTGCACCTGAGTTCTCCAGGGTTAAGAGTAGCGTTATAAGTTTTATGATACTGAAGTTTAACTAGGGCATTTTACTGACTTGTGGTACGTACCTTCACCGAAGAAACCCAGTGCGAACGAAGAAATCCAGTGATATATCATAAAGACACTAGATCAATTTTCTTCCACAACAACTTATTCACAACTGATGGCATTATGGCGTAACCGATGCGCAGGCTACATGCGTAGAGTTCACTTGATCGGAATAGCCCCATGGTCGGAATAACTCCGGGATACCGTACTGATAGTTTATTACTTATTCTATAAAGATGCCATCAAACTTGATCAAAGAAACACTTCTCACTAGAAAACGAGTACCTGAGGGTCTTAATTATAAATAAAGATTGACATAACTAACCAACATAACTCTAAACAAACTGTGAAGGGTTAGACAGCATTATAGTTTGGAATCTGGTTCGGCAAAAATATAATTTTCGCTAAAAGGAATGTAAAGGGAGAAGGAAAGAATAAACACAGCTACAGCTTACGGAAGTAACGATTCGACATCAAGCGATGAAATTATATACTTTATATTGTCCTTGCAGGTTTTCCAGTGCAGGCAACGTATCAATTAATAAAGTTCCTTATACTGTCATTTGTGTCGTTGAAGGCGAATACTTGGTTATTTTTGATGTTATCGATTATTGGATATCGAAACATAGTCTATTTGCGGTTTCTTCACGCTTTTCGAATCAAACCTTTACTCTACGTATGACGTGCTTGGTTATATCATGTACCAGAAGCGTTTTATACTTATGTTTACATAAGAGTATCTTATNACTCTACGTATGACGTGCTTGGTTATATCATGTACCAGAAGCGTTTTATACTTATGTTTACATAAGAGTATCTTATTTTCGGTTAAACTGAACTTTTACTTATACTTTATCTATGAATTGTAATATGTAATTTATAATTAATACGAATAAAAACAGAGAGAAAATAGGCATGTTGGTAATGCCTAGTAAGAAACAGTTCTCACGCAAATTATTATTACACTGAGTGCGCACGAATGCGGTGCGCTGTTCCTTTGGTGTNCTAGTAAGAAACAGTTCTCACGCAAATTATTATTACACTGAGTGCGCACGAATGCGGTGCGCTGTTCCTTTGGTGGGATTTTCTAGACTTGGTTTTAAGCTTTGTTTTCATGAGGCGGAGGAATATCCTGGAAGTAGAACTTCAGTAGGGCATTAGAAAAGTTAGAAGTAACCGTGAATGGACTTAGCAGTCGCCTCAAGCAGACGGTATGTCACGTTCATTATGAATTGCAGTGCTGGTATATTTGACGATTTCTGTACTCCGCGCGCGTAAACGAACGTTGAGCGCTTACGTAACAGGCAC